>JAESVK010001291.1:0-20690 GCA_017140935.1 Hamamelis virginiana
TTCAAGTTAGAGAAACACTATGGTCACAACACAAAAGTGTAGTGACTGGAAAACTAACCCAAACACAAGTAGGAAATCGTACACGAATAGAAAAATGCGTAAAAAAACCACACATATGGCACCCAACAGAACATGGAAAGTATATAGGAACCCATACCAAATTTAAGTTAGAGAAATACTATGGTCACAACACAAAAGCGTAGCACAAAAAACAACATGGAAACCATGTAGTTTGAAATTATGAATATTGAATTTCTAAAGCTATTCTTGCCCCTCTCTACTTAAAAGGTTCCAACCCCCCTAAAGGGCTTGACGCCTTCAACTTCAGACCGCGTGGACCAAATGCCCAACTCCTTTTTGCCTACTCTTATTTGTTTACTTTGTTGATTTTCTCAGCCAAGCTTCAAGCCTTGGGACCAGATTCCACCATCCTAGGACCTTTCTCAACCAAAACAAACGATTCTTCGATGGAAATGGAAGATGGAAACATTATGACCTTTTTTTTTTTTTTTTTTTTTTTTAATATTTGGCCTAAAGTCCTGTTTTAAGGCTCGAAGGACACCTTAAAGTCTTTCATTTAAGATTTTTAATAGTTAAACTTAGAATTGTTTTTTAAAAGATTTTAATACATTAAGTCCCAAAATTTAAAATGTATTTATTTTACTGACATAATTACCCTTAGGCATAATTACCATTAAACCAGACACCTTCATTCTCTTTTGCGCCCCCATCACGAACCTCCTTCATCAAGCCACCATCTCCATTGCCGATCTTCTTCTCCAATGAGATCTTCACCGCCGGTGTTGCAAGCCGACCACACCAGTCCAGTAGCAGTTCTCTAAGGCAGATCTGAAGGTCACCAACGATAGTTCACTGTTAGCCCTAGTGTCAATTGCATTGACCACATTTTGATGATCAACAAACATTACTTTAGTTATTAACAAATGGTTATGTGTTTTGTCTCCATAGTATCAAAGCCATATCTTGTTAGAGCTCATCAACACATTCAAAGCTTCTCAATTGTGCAAATATGCAATGTCATTGAATCATGAAGCTTGTGGTGGACATCTTGAAGTCATTTCTTGAAGAATTTGAAGATAAGATGTTTAGGAACCTTTTTGTAAGGCAACTCATTTGATTAATCTTGCATAGCTCGAGCCAAAAAATTTTCTCATGTTGCATTGGCATTCATTAACCTTAGAAAACTTGCAAAAATGCCTTTGAAAGCTCTAGTTAACTACTTGAGATGTTTATAGTTGAAAAGACTTAAGAATTTCAAGTTTTTAGCTTATGAGCATGTCTAGTCGACTAAGCACTTGTGACTAGTCAACTAATCATGGTTTAGAAGTTAGGATTTTAGAAATTCTAAGTTTAGTCGACTAAGCATGTTGATTAGTCGACTAAACACCCTTGCCTAGTCGACTAAAGACAGCCCAATAGCCATGTTTGGATTTGCAGAAGAGCTAGTCGACTAAACACCTTTGCCTAGTCGACTAACTGTGCCCGAGAATTTTTAAACACATTTTCACTTGTCTAGTCGGCTAACCAAATATGCCTAGTCGACTAACCGTGCCCGGGAACAAAAATTATTTGAAAAATGAACTGCTTAGTCGACTAACAACATTGGCCTAGTCGACTAATCGACCTGCAAACTTAAAATGGCTCTTTCCATTTTTAGCTTTTCAAGCATTTAATGAGCTCTGCTCTTCTCCTCTCCTCCAATGGTATTCAAGCTTATTTCAAACGGCCATTTCAGACCATGAAGGCTATATATATATAGAGGTTTGTTCCTATTAATAGCACAATACAATACGATTTTTGCTTTAGAATTAATTTGGAGAATTCTCATGTCCTCTTCTGTCCAATCATCCATAGTCTTGGCAATATCTTTGCCATCGGCATCCTTTTTATAAACATTTTGATTGCCTTTAATTATAACTTTCCAAATCCTCATATCATAAGACTCAATCCAATTTTGCATTCTATTTTTTCAAAAACCATAGTTTTCACCATAAAAAAATGGAGGTCTATTAGGGTTGGTTTCCATTTAATTTGCCATGATTTTTAGCTCAACAAGTTTGAAAAATAATGAGCACTTGCTTTGATACCAATTATTGGCCCAAAATATATTCTAGAGGGGGGTGAATAGAATATAGGCAAATAAAAACTTTTACAAAAATGGGATAC
Organism: Hamamelis virginiana; assembly: GCA_017140935.1. Lineage (NCBI taxonomy): Eukaryota > Viridiplantae > Streptophyta > Magnoliopsida > Saxifragales > Hamamelidaceae > Hamamelis > Hamamelis virginiana. The sequence goes on from JAESVK010001291.1 coordinate 2,188, forward strand.
AAGATTTTTGCAAGCTTGAAAATGGGTTGATAGAATGCAAGATTAAATAGCAACTCAATTACCAAATCAATAACTTGAAATAAAGAGATTGAGTTAGAGAATCAAACACGACGATTTAACGTGGTTCGGTCTCCACCTAAGTCCACGCCTCAAGATCTCCGTCTCTAGGATTAATCCACTAAGCAACTCCTTCAAGGTGGAGAAACCTTTACACTTGTCTTCTTTCAAGGTGGAAGACAACTCACCCAAAAGAGTTCTCTCAAAACCCTTACAATCTCACAATACAAGATGATTGAATATAGAATATCACAATAAATGCTTCACAAAGCTGATTTGTAATGAATACAAGAGCACAATAACTTCTCAAATGATCAAGTAGATATAGCACGAGAGTTTTGTCAAAGAAAAGTGAGAGTAATGAATGCTTGAGAGTAATGGATGTCAAGACAAATGAGATTAATCAACTAGGTAACCAATAAATGATAGCTAACCTTCAATATATAGTGAACTAGAGTCAAAGTGATCGTTTGAAGCCAGCCGGATTAGAGAGGTTTAGGGTGGTTGGGGAACATTTAATGTTCAAATGACTAGAAGAGAAAAGAGCCATTTTGAAGTTGCAGAACCATTAGTCGACTAGAACAAGGTGGTTAGTCGACTAATAAGTCATTTTTCAAAAGATTTTTCATTCCCGGGCTCGGTTAGTCGACTAGCAAAGAGTGATTAGTCGACTATCTAGTTAAAAATGGTTTGAATGATTTTTTGGGTTTGTTAGTCGACTAGGACCAGGGGTGTTAGTCTACTACCAACTTAAAAACACTTTGGGAAATTTGATATGGGATCAATTAGTCGACTAGCTAAGGGGTATTAGTCGACTAGCAACTTTGCAACTAAAACATGGCTTCTGACCTTTCATTAGTTGACTAACAAAGGGTGATTAGTCGACTAAGAAACCATTACTCGACTAGTCCAGGGTGATTAGTAGACTAACTTAGAATTTCTCAAAACACTGCCTCTGGACTTCGATTTGTCGACTAGGACTAAATGGTTAGTCGACTAAGGAAGTTGCAAAGTCAATAATTCGAAATTTCTTTGTCAAAATCAACTCCAAACACTTGGACGAGTTAACTAAGTGTTCTGAAACATTTTTGGTCAATTTTGAAAGCATTTTTAAGCATGAATGCTAATGCACAATGAAATGTAAAAGGTTTTCTCTTGAGCTTTGTAAATTTGATCATGAGAGAAGTCTTACAAGGAGTTCCTAAATATTTGGAGAGCAACTTGACTTCAATTTATCTTCATAAGCTTGAGCAAGTCTTTAAGTTGGTCTTTAAGGATTGAACTTCTTGAATGGTTTAGTTATCATCAAAATAAGATCATCAAATGTGCGCATTGAATATTGATGAGAGCTCCAATATGAAACTATGAAGACACAAAACTCAACCACTTGTTAAAGGAAATATATGGTTTAGTTATCATCAAAATAAGATCAAGGACCGTAGGGCTAACAGCACTCATTACAAGAAAATTCCAAAAGTTCTTGAGAAGAAGAAGTGCTCTTAGGAAGTCTAATCAAGGAGGAAGCTCAAGCTTCAATGAGAATTGCTATCATTGCAAGAAGCCCGGACATATAATTGCTCATGCTCCATTAAGAAGGAAGAAGAAAGAAAGAACTATAGAAAAAATGATAGAAGAGAAAAAGTCATGAATACCACTTGGGATGAAGTCATTGATGCAATTGAAAGCGATGAGGAGAACCATGATTAAATAGTAAATTTTTGTCTTAAGGCAAATGAAGTTGATGATGTACCCTCTAGTTCAAACTCAAATATTCATGGTGATGATGATTTAACTCTTGATGAACTCTATGATATGTGTGAAGATTTATGTAACAAAAATTCATCTTTAAACAAAGCTCACAACATCTTGATGAAAGATCTTACTATCATCACAAGTAAAAAAGTAGCCTTACATGATGAAAATTTGAAAATTGTTAAAGAGATTGAAGAATTGAAATGTGATAATTTGAGACTTATTAAAGAAAATGATGAATTGAAATGTGATATTGAAAATTTTAGAAATATACAATCTCTTCCAAGTTACTCAAATGATTATGAAACTTTGTTAGATGAAAATGAAACTTTACTTCATGAAGTTATGAGACTTAGAAATATTCCTTCCACTTCAAATTCCTTAAATGATTTTGGGTCTTTGAAAAATGTAAATGAGATTTTGAAAAGGAAAATTGAGGACTTAAACAAAATCATTTTCAGATTCAGTGGTGGAGAGGAAAATTTCAAGAGATTACTTGGTGCTCAAAAGGTAGAATTCAATAAAGAAGGAATAGGATTTGAATTAAATTCTAATACTAAAAAGTCTTCATTATATATTGACTTCTTTGTTAAAGCCTCAATTAAAAAGACTTCAAATGATTCTCAATCTCACAATTCATCAAATAAACATGCAAATGCTATTTGTTTATATTGTGAAAGAAAAGGTCTTGTTAGATACTCAAGTCCATTTAGAGGCAAAGATGCATTGGAAAAATGGTTATGTGGATTCCAAAAGAAACCACAAAATCTAACAATGTAGGACCCAAGAAGGCATGGGTACCAAAAGAAATTACTTGATTTTGTCTTGTAGGTGTGCATGAACTCAATTCAAGACAAAGAAAAATGGTACTTGGATAGTGAATGTTCAAGGCACATGACCGGTGACAAAGACAAGTTCATCACTCTCAAATACATTGATGGTGGCTATACGACATTTGGAGATGATGCAAAGGGTAAAATCATAGGTAAATGTAAAATTGGAAATTCTTCTATCACTATTGATAATGTCTTGCTAGTTAATGGTTTAAAACATAACTTGCTTAGCATTAGTCAATTATGTGATAATGGATATTGTATTAATTTTACTTCATCTTCTTGTAATGTAATTGATGAAAATCAAAATGATATTTTTGTTGCAAAACATTTTAAAAATGTATACACAATTGATTTTGATGAATTAGCACTTCAAGATGTAACATGTTTTGTCGCTTTGCAAGAAACTAGTTGGTTATGGCATAGAAGGCTTGGGCATGCTAGCATGGATTTATTACATAATCTTTCTAAAAATGAATTGCTTTGTGGTTTGCCCAAAACAAATTTTATAAAAGATAAAGTTTGTGATGCTTGCCAACTAGGAAAACGAACTAGAACAAGTTTCAAAATCAAATGTTTCATCTCTACATCTAAAGCTTTGGAATTGCTACATCTTGATTTTTTTGGACCAAATGATGTAGAAAGTCTTGGTGGTAAACTCTATGCTTTTGTCATAGTTGATGATTTTTCAAGATACACATGGGTTCTATTTCTTGCTCATAAAAGTGAAGCTAGTGGCTTATTTATAAAACTTTGTAAAAAGCTTGAAAACATTCAAGGCCACTCAATTACTCATGTGAGAAGTGATAGAGGTAGAGAGTTTAAGAACCAAGACATCGAAAACTTTTGTGACGAAAATGGTTATTCACATAACTTTTCAGCTCCCAAAACTCCTCAATAAAATGGGGAGGTTGAAAAGAAGAATCGTTCATTAAAAGAGATGGCTAGAACAATGTTGAATGAACATAACCTTCCTAAGTCATTTTGGGCGGAAGCGGTTAACACCACATGTTATGTGGGAAATAGAGTGGTTATAAGGCTTAAATTGTCCAAAACTCCATATGAGCTTTGGAAAGGTCGAAAACTAAACATTGGTTATTTTAAAGTTTTTGGTTGTAAATGCTTCATTTTGAATGATAGAGAACATTTGTCTAAATTTGATGCTAAATCCGATGAAGGAGTACTTATTGGTTATTCTATGAATAGTAAAGCTTATAGAGTTTACAATAAACGCACTCAAACGGTTCAAGAATCTATTCAAGTTGTTTTTAATGAAGCTGACCCCTTTATTTGTAAGCAACTTGTGCATGAAGATGATGTACCTAGACTTGTCCCTCCATTGGATGAAGGAGTCAATGATCCAATTCCAAATGACTCATCTAATGAAACTCCAAAAGATGCACCAAAGGAGTCCTTGCCCAAGGAAGATGAAGCTCAACAAGAAGAAACCCTTGAACTTCCTAAAGCTTGAAAATTTGTAAGAAATCATCCCATTGAGCAAATTATAGGTAATTCTTCTCAAAGGGTAAGCACTCACTCTAATCTTAGAAATGGTTGTAGCAACATTGCATTTGTTTCTCAAATTGAACCTAAACACTTTAGTGAAGCCGAAAATGATGAAAATTGGATTATGGCTATGTAAGAAGAATTAAATCAATTTGAAAGAAATCAAGTTTGGGAACTAGTGCCTAAGCCTAATGACCATTCCATCATTGGTACTAAATGGGTTTTTAGAAACAAAAAGGATGAAGATGAAAATGTGATTAGAAATAAGGCAAGACTAGTTGCATAAGGCTATAATCAACAAGAAGGTATTGATTATGATAAAACATATGCACCAATTGCTAGACTTGAAGCTATTAAAATGCTCATTGCTTTTGCTAGTTTTAAAAGTTTCAAATTGTATCAAATGGATGTGAAAAGTGCTTTTCTAAATGGTTACATTTCGGAGGAAGTTTATATTGAACAACCTTCCGATTTTGAAAATAGCACTCATCCTAATCATGTATACAAACTCTCAAAAGCTCTTTGTGGTTTAAAGCAAGCACCTAGAGCATGGTATGAAAGGTTAAGTACTTTTTTGTTCTCAAATAGTTTTATAAGAGGCAAAATTGATACTACACTTTTCATAAAACTTAAAGATAATGATATGCTTATTGTTCAAATTTATGTTGATGATATTATTTTTGGTGCTAGTATGTGAACCAATACCTTTTGGGCGGGGCTTATGGGTCCACATCATCACCGGGCGGTGACTAGGGATTTTTAGAAAACAAAACAAACAAAGGAGTCGCCACCTTATTTTAAAGGAATAAGGAAACCATGAAAATGTTTTATTTTAAAATCAAAACAAAACCAACTCCATTCCAATGAAAAGCAATCTACGAACCAGAGATGGATCCGGGGACTAGGTTACGACGTGGGAAGGTTCCAAGCTTTCACTTGTAGGCACCCACCTCGCCCTAATTAAAGGAGTTCTAATTTATTTGGACTATTTAAATCCTTAATGCAAACAATCCTAAATAATCTAATCAACCAACAAAATAGTGATATAAAATGCAATAATCTATATTAGTTATATTAATAATAAAGAAAATATACAAACAAACCCTAAGAACCTAGAATACCCTACGGGCATCCTAGGGCGGACTTGAGCCCTATTAGCGCTTACGTAACTTACTAGTGTTACCTAGCAAGTATCAAAGTCCACGTAGTTCACTATCCTAGGACTCTCCTATTGTAATCGATCACATCATCAAAAGTATTTAAACTTAATTCCAGACTCTAGCTTCGAGAGTTTTTATCTGTTTAAAATCATTTATTTGAAATCATTTCAAATTAAAAGACTTTCATAAAATCTAAATATTCTAAATAATTCTTGTCTTTAGAATTCAATTCCAATTGAAAATCTTTTTCAAAGATATTTCAAGAAAACAAATTATATTGAGAGGAATCTCATTGCAAGATAAAAAATCTTAAAACATTTCAAATTCTTTTGAAAATCACTTAATAATCAAATCTTTCATAAAAATCACGTTTATTTCATAGAAATCACATTAGAAACCTTTTTGGAAATCCCTCGAAGATAAACTCTTAAATCAACTAAAACACTCAACTCGGATAATGATCTTTGCAACAAAGGACAGTCTTAGGGAAGGTCAAGTGACCTTCCTAGACCTGGGGTCTCTAACTAACCCTAAAGTTAGTCTAAAAACCTAACATACTAATGCAAATGCATGCTGGAATTTCAATAAATTAATCAAACATACATCAAAATCAATCCTAATCATGCATGAAAATGCTCCTAAATGCATACTAATTAAGCTATGTGAACCTAAGCATATTTCTAAGTCGGATTTGGCCCTAAAATAATTTTTAGAATTGATTTAAGGATATAAACAAACCCGGACAGATTTGAGTTTGAACTTTAAACCACTCTAAAAATCATGAAAACAAACAATAAAAAAATGTGAAGATGACCTAGCATGCTTTCTACATGAATATACTATGAACATACTATAAGAATCATGCAAAAATATGGCTTAAAATGTTAATTAAACCACTTTAAAACATATATTCAAATCTGGACAGATTTGAATACATATTTAAAATAGTCTAAAGAACATTGTTAGTCCATGAAAACGGCAAATAAACATCCTAGCATACAATCTAACATGCTCGACTAAATTGCCATGCAAAAACACATCAAAAACTAACAAAAAACATGCTTTAAACAATTATCTTAAACACAAGGGGAGGATCTTACCTTCGCACGCTCCCTCGTACACATTTTATATACTCAAAAAATCAAATTCATGGCAAGTGATTAAATAATCATAAAAAGCATAAACAAAAAGACCCAAGACTCACCACATGTCAAAATAACATATTAACATATTCATATCATCATTAATATCATCAACCAAACATCAAGAGATTCAAATAACAATATAAACATATCAATACCTACTCTAAACATGCTTACACTTAAAATAATGAAAGACTCATCCTAAACATGATTACTAGCATAAAATAATAACAAAACTAATCCTAAAAACATCTAATCACATAAAATCATAATGAAAGACATCCTAACATGCTTGCTGAACATACAATCATAATAAAGCTAACCCTAATCATGCATACTCACATAAAATCACAATAAAGCTAACCCTAATCATGCATACTCACATAAAATCACAATAAAACTAACTAACCCTAGACATGCTTATTAACATAAAATCATAAAGAAACTACTCCTAAGCATATTGAACATATTACTACTTTATATTAACAACACATCCTATTCTAATCATGCATATATATTTAACAAATATTAAAGCAATCAAACATCAAACTAATACTATACTATTCATGCATGAACAAATGAGAAAAGACTATTCAATCATAGGACACTTACCTCTCTCTCTTCTCCTTGATTAATCTCCTACAAGCCCCAAGCTTATGGTCCTTCTTCTCCCTCCTTCACTCTAGTTCTCTCCTCCAATGATGTACAAAAAATCAGATCTGTAGCCTCCTCCCTTAACCCTAGAATTCTTTTCTCCCTTTTGAACCTCTCTTAACCTAACTCTATCATGGCATATTTATAGAGTTAGGGTTTTAAACCTTGAATGGTTGGGATTAAATGCAATAAAACTCATCCTAGGGCTTAGAACAATTCATCCTAGGGTTTACATACTGAATCCCCTTCGAATTTATCCAAAAAAAATCGAACCAAATCGGCCAAAACAAGTGGGAAAGCCTCAGACCTTCCAAAATTACAAAATACGCTCGAGCATCCTGGTGACCATCCAAGGCTGGATGGCTAGCCATTCTGGGTTGGACGGTTGGCCATCCTAGCTAGGACGGTCACCATGCTGACTTCCCCAAATTTCCCCCATTTTCAAGGGATTTTGGGATTTTGGCCATATTTTGCTCAATTTGAATTCAAATTCGGTGATCCAGGTATCAAAACGATCGTGTTTTGATCTTCCACATTTTTAGAAAAGTTTTTGGGTCAAAAATACTTGACCATGGTCAAGGGTTTTGGCAAAAAACTAGCCGATTGACCCGGTTGTGCCAAAATTGGTCATATGACCATTCCTTATTTTATGCAATTGATCAATTAGGCTTGCATCACTTCTAAAAACATGGTTTTAATATGAAATTGGTACTTGAAAACACATTTTAAAAATATTTGATTTTGGTAAAAATGACCAATTCACGGTCGATTTAAACGAAACCCTAATTTGGCTTATTCTTGCCCCTAGGATAGATTTTTGGCAAATCTAGTCCAACCATTCAAAGACTCAATTGACACTTCAAATACACTCCCCACATCCATATAAACCTCATGAAACAATCCGTTTCGAATTCGGAGGTTATTCGGAAATTATACGAGAAAAAAGACGAAAACGCCCCTCAAGTCGCAAAAACCCTAATTACCTATCGAGCTTCATAAGAATGTCATGAAAATTTACAGAAATATTCTAAAACACCTCAAAAGTAAAATGCAATACAAATGGATTGATTCCAACCCAAATGTACACATGAAATAATGAACTATCCCTCTTCTTCGAAAAAGGTAATTTGGGAAACTTAGTCTTTACAAGCCCAATTCCCCACCAAATGATCAACTATTCAAGTTAATTATTTTCAAAAATACATGATGGCAAAATTGGTAAAAATGGGGTGTCTACATACTAATGATATTCTTTGTCAAGAGTTTGCTAAATTCATGCAAAAGGAATTTGAAATGAGCATGATGCGAGAATTAACATTCTTTCTTCGCCTCCAAATCAAGCAAAGCAAAGAAGGCATCTTAATCAATCAAGCCAATTACGTGAAGGACATGCTAAAGAAATTTGGCATGGAAAGTGTAAAATCTAGTCCCACACCAATGAGCCCTTCAACCAAGCTTGATCTTGATGAGAATGGTAAGAAAGTTGACCAAAAATTGTATAGAGGTAAGATTGGTAGTCTTTTTACTTAACCGCTAGTAGACCGGATATCATGTTTAGTGTATGCTTATGTGCTAGATTTCAAGCTAATCCCACGGAGTCCCTTTGCTTACCGTTAAGCGTACATTCAAATATCTTATTGGAACTCACGATTTAGGCTTGTTATATCCTAAGCATGCTTCTTTTAACATTGTTAGTTATTCGGATGCGGATTTTGCCGGTTGTAAAACCGATAGGAAGAGCACCAGTGGCACTTGTCATTTTCTTGGCCACTCTCTTGTTTCTTGGTTTAGTAAGAAACAAAATTCGGTTGCTTTTTCCACCACCGAAGCGGAATATGTTACCGCAAGAAGTTGTTGTGCTTAAGTTCTATACATGAAACAACAACTTGAAGACTATAGGATCACTTTTGATCACATTCCTATTCGTTGCAATAATACAAGTGCTATCAATATTTCTAAAAATCATTGTTTGCACTCACGCACAAAACACATTGAAATTAGGCACCATTTCATTCGTGACCCTGTGCAAAGGGGAGATGTTGAACTAGAATTCGTTTGTACGGACCAACAATTGGCGGACATCTTCACGAAACCTCTTCAAGAGAATTATTTCTGCACGATTAGGCATGATCTTGGTATGGTTAGACTAATGGAATTGTAATTGTGCTTCTTGTCTTGTACTCTTCATATATGTTCTTTTTTTTTGTTTTTGTTGATGACAAAGGGGGAGAAAGACTTTGATATTGCTTATATTAATTAAATATATTGTTTAACCATTGCTTGTTGTGCAAAATTAAGGGGAAGCTTATGCTCTTTTATTTTGATTATTATTGTTTCAAAGTAATGGTTTGTCATCATCAAAAAGGGAGAGATTGTTAACCCTAATGTCAATTGCATTGACCACATTTTGATGATCAACAAACATTACTTTAGTTACTAACAAATGATTAAGTGTTTTTGTCTTCATAGTATATATCAAAGTCATATCTTGTTAGAGCTCATCAACACATTCAAAACTTCTTAATTGTGCAAATATGCAATGTCATTGAATCATGAAGCTTGTGGAGGATATCTTGAAATCATTTCTTGAAGACCTTGAATACAAGATGTTTAGGAACCTTTTTGTAAGGCAACTCATTTGATTAATCTTGCATAGCTCAAGCCAAAAAGTTTTTTCATGTTGCATTGGCATTCCTTATAAAACTTGTATAGCTCTAGTTAACTACTTGAAATGTTTATAGTTGAAAAAGACTTAAGAATTTCAAGTTTTTAGCTTAGGAGCAAGTCTAGTTGACTAAGCAATTGTGACTAGTCGACTAATCATGGACTAGAAGCTAGGATTTTAGAAATTCTAAGTTTAGTTGACTAAACATGTTGATTAGTCAACTAAAGAGGCTTTTAGTCGACTAAACACTCTTGCCTAGTCGACTAAGGCAGCCCAGTAGCCATGTTTGGATTTGCAGAAGAGCTAGTCGACTAAACACCATTGCCTAGTCAACTAACCGTGCTTGAGAATTTTTATAAACACATTTTGACTTGTCTAGTCGACTAACCAAATATGCCTAGCCGACTAACCGTGCCCGGGAACAAAAATTATTTGAAAAATGAACTGCTTAGTCGACTAACAACATAAGCCTAGTCGACTAATCGACTTGGAAACTTAAACCGGCTCTTTCCATTTTTAGATTTTCAAGCATTTAATGAGCCCTGCTCTTTTCCTCTCCTCCAATTGGCATTCAAGCTTATTTCAAATGGCCATTTCAGACCATGAATGCTATATATAGAGGTTTGTTCCTCATTTATTCATATAAATCCAACCTTAGTTATTATCATTGATTGAAAACATTCATTGTTCAAAGCATTCTCTACCAAACTCTTGAGCTATACTTGTTAATCATTTGAGAAGCTATTAGTTGAGCTTTATACTTGTGTGAATCAGCTTCTTGAAGCATTTATTGTACACACCTACTTTATGAGATTGTATTGAGTGTTCTTTGTGAGCACTTGGGGTGTTCTTTGTGAGCACATTTAGGAGTTCTTTGTGAGCCATTCTTGAAGTTCTTTGTGAACTTAGGTGAGGGTCTTCCACCTGGTATAAAGAAGACCATGTAAAGGTTTCTCCACCTTGAAGGAGCTAATCTTTAGTGGATTGTGGGAATCCTTGAGCAGGGTGCTTAAAGCGAGGAGTAGGCGGAGTCCGAACCTTGTTAAATCGCTGCGTTTGATCTCTCTTTCCTTTACTCTCCTTCAATTACTTGTTTATTCATTTGGTTCCATTGCTTAGTAATTGAACATTAATTTTATTTGGTATTATTAGCAAAAGTTTGCCATAAACCCTATTCACCTCCCCTTTAGGGTTATATATTTGGGACAACATTCACCATCTCCATTACTGGAAGAAATTAATCATTTCTCTCTGCAATTGAGGCGGTCGATCTTCTTCCACTTCCGACACTCACCAACGATGAGCTTGGAGAAAGTAGATCTGCCGGCCATCTCTGCTTCACTTCTTGCACCATGAATTACAGGCTTATGTTTGATGAATCTGAAGATCAAAATTTCGATGGATCACTAGTGAGATCTGCATATCTAATGCAAATTGTTGAATCCATTCCACGATCTTCTTCAACAAATATGCATTCTCATCGATTGCTGGAAACGAATACAATTTTGAAAGAAGATCGTGATGAAGCTGATCTGGACTGCCGCTGATCATAGGTGGATTGGTCGTGGCCAGTCGATCTTCGTTAATTTATTTTTGTATTTTTGTTTATTATTTATTTATTTATTTATTTTTATAGATATTTTCTGTTTGTTTGTGACTTGAGAGAAATGGCAGTGCATATTTTTTTACTGTTCTTTTAATTTTTTCCGGCGTAGTGAACTAAAATGTAGGAAAAACAAAATTTTGTTAATTTTTTGTTTGGTTGTTGGGAAAATATAAGAAAAAGAAAGAAATCTTTTTTTTTTTTTTTTTTTTGGGATAGGCAAAATGAAATCCAATTCTTGCTTAGTGAACTTGGAATTCCGACGTAGTGAAACGCGGCATAGTAAACTAAAATAAAAACTTTGGTTATTGGGAAAATGTAGGAAAAAGAAAGAATTTCGAACTAGCCTATGTGTCACAGGCTTGTCGTTTCGCTAGACAATTGACCGTGCATCACTTAGCTTGGCGGCACCAAGTAAGTAAGCCTGTGAATTATATTACCTCGCAAGCACACGCACCCACACAATAGCAAGTAAGCAACAAAGTAAAGTGGCGCAATTAAAAGGCAACTGTAAAGCTTTGTATTGCTATAAACAAAGTGTACATACTACAATTATATAGAGGAGGTGGTACAAGGCAACTCAAGACATGTGCAAGCTAACTTACTCGATTCACCTTCCTCTAAAGAGCATTCTATGAATTTGCCTCGATAGACACAAGGAGACATCATTTGGAAAATAAGAAATATAAAGGAAAAACAACCTTTACATTGATGCGCTCCTACTAGAAATGCTACAACTACTCTATTTACATCACATTGGCTACAAAAAGTGACACGAGACAAGTATAAACATGTTGGCACATATCTTCAAGGTTTGGCTCGTGACATTCTCCCCCACTTATGTTATCGATGTCTTCAGAGACTTAGTTAACAAGAACTCTTCAACTTTGTCTGCAAAGGGGAGTAGATCTTTAGCTTTCTCCCAGCTTATCTCTTCATCTCCTAAGTCCTTCCACTTCACCAGAAACTATCGTCATCGTCGCTTGGAAGCTGTGATCTCCCTTTCGGCTAGAATCTTCTCCACTACCTTCGGGTTGTATTGCTGGAGGTCGACTGCTACTCTGGTTGACTGGTTGGGAGCTGGATCTTCTGGATCGCCGTGATACGGCTTCAAACAGCTGACGTGGAAGACAAGGTGAACTTTCATCCATGTTGGAGGGTTAATTCAGTAAGAGGCCTTCCAATCTTAGCTGCAATCTGAACAGGTCCTTCATACTTGCGAATGAGGCGTCTGTCTCGACTACGCAAAGCTCTAATCTGTTCTGGCATGATCTTAATAAGAACCATATCCCCAATACTGAACTCCCTTGGCTTGCACCCTAAGTCGGCCCATTTTTTCATACGCTTTTAGGCTTTCTCCAAATAAGCACGACAATTTCAGAGTTTTGCTTCCAATCCTTGGAAAAATTGTAGGCTTTGGGGCTCCTCCCTGTATAAGGAACTACGCTGGTGTGCGGAAAGATAGGCTGTTGACCCGTGACAAGCTCAAAAGGACTCTTGTTAATCGATGAGCTTTTTTGAGAACTAAAGAAGAATTGGGCAAAATCAAGTATCTGCACCCAATTTTTTTGGTTTGCATTAACAAAATGTCTCAAATATTCTTCAAGCAAACCGTTGAATCTCTTCATCTGGCCATCGGTTTGAGGGTGATAGCTAGATGACAATTCCAACTGCGAATCGAGTAGTTTAAAAAGTCCGGACCAAAAGATCCCTATAAAATGTGTGTCTCGGTCACTGACAATGTTTTAGGGCACGCCCCAATATTTGACAACATTTTTGAAAAATAGTTTAGCTGTCTCCCTTGCCGAGCAAATCTTTGGAGCTGGGATGAATGTAGCGTATTTTGAAAACCTGTCCCCCACCACAATAATGCACCCAAAGTCCCCTACTTTTGGTAGGCTCGTAATAAAATCAAGCGATGCACTCTCCCAGGGTCTCATTGGTACGGGAAGTAGCTCAAGCAAACCCGCAACCTTTTGTCTCTTAACTTTATCTTGCTGGCAGGTGAGACAAGTTCTGGTGTAACTCATTACATCATCTCTCATTTGGGGCCAATAATAGCCCTGTTTCAACAATGACAACATGCGGTGCCAACCCGGATGACCCACCCACAAAGTGTCATGGCACTCTCTTAACAGTTTCCTCCTCAAATCGCCCGCCCTAGGCACATATAGACGGTTCCCCCTTGTCACTAGTAATCCATTTTCAACCCAGAAGTGGCATGTCTTCCCTTTGTTGGCTAGCTTCACGAGGGATCTGGCCATAGGATCATTCTCAAAATTCTCCCTAATGCGCTCTCGCATAGTTGTAGTGACCCTACTGGCTGATATGTGGGCAACCAACTTCATTGCCGCTAACTCTGCATTTCTACTCAAGGCATCTGCTACTAGATTGGTGTTGCCTGGCTTGTGCTCGAAATCAAAATAAAACTCAGCCAAGAACTCTTGCCATCTAGCTTGTTTAGCAGTGAGCTTGGGTTAAGTGAAGAAGTGACTAACTGCCGTGTTGTCCGTCTTCACCACAAACTTAAACCCCAAAAGATGGTGCCTCCACACCCTCAGGTAATGAATCACTGCTAGCAATTCCTTCTTTTGGGCTGTGTATAGCCTCTCAGCATCACTCAACTTGCGGCTTTCATAAGCAACTAGGTGGCCCTCCTGCAAAAGTACCCCACCCAATGTAAAATCTGATGCTTTAGTCTGAACCTCAAAAGGCTTGGCAATATTCGGTAGGGCTAGAACAGGGTCACACATGACAGCTTGCTTTAACTCATCAAAGGCTCTCTAACACTGTTGGCTCCAATCCCACCCTTTTCCTTTCTTTAGCAGCTCTGTTAATGGCGCGGCTTGCCTAGAGTATCTGATGAGACTTGAATACTAAGAAAAGAAATTGAGGAAAAGAGAGAGAAATAGAAAGAAAGAACTTAGAGAGAAATCAGGATATTAGGGAGAAAGAGAGAGAGAACTCAAAATATTAGGGAGAAAATTCATTAATCATCAAGTCTAACCACAAATAAAGGGTTTATCCCCTTTATATAGAAAACAATCCTACTCCTACTAGGAAACTAATTAAAAGATAATTACAACCAAAACAGAAATATCCTAAATAAAATAAAGATCAATAACATCTAATTATTCCTACGGGCCCTCCTAGTATATGTCCTCCAAGTTTATGGGCTTTGTGCATCATGATCCACATCAATTCTCCTCGGCTGAGAAAAACTCTCATCCGGAGAGTTAGAACAATAGTAAACCTCCAAAAGATCAGAATCAAGACGCCGACACTCATATTCCATAATCCAAGTATTATTAATGCCGGGGCGATCCCTCCAGCGGACAAGATACCGTTTGTAAGGACTATCGTGTAACAGAATAGTCTGAGCTGTTATAAAATCGCTAATCGGAACGGTGCACAGAAGTGGAAAGCATGGGATAACGGGCATTGGAGCTGCGGTAGGAGAAAAGGTAAAAGCACCTGTAGACAAACCTGGCACAGTAGGAGGGTCAAAAGTGCCTCGATAAGGAAAAAAATCCTCAACATTGAAAACAGGATTAAAATTCATATTAGAGGGTAAATCAATTAAAGAAGCGTTAGATCCCAACTTACGAATGATACAGAATGATACTGTGGCTCGGGCATGCAACTGTTGGAAGGAATGTGTAGGATAACGAGCAAGGTGGATACGCACTATAACATAATCTTCTTCATCAAAATCCATTTTCCTATGATGAACATCAGCAGCAAATTTGTACTGTTCAGTATTTAAAGCAATGTTTCGACGGATGTTAGCATGGAGATCATGAATGTGCGGGGCAAAAATATCAGTAGAAGTGTCAGTGGAAAGGAAAATAGTGGCAAAGGGTTGGTGAGGGAAAAAGTCACAGCAATTTGAAAAGGACTCTTACCAGTTGATCGATTAACAGATCCAATATACGCAAACTTCGCAATCGGTAAAATTAAGTCCCAATTCTTAGGACGCTCCCCTACAAGGCACCTAAATAAATTTCCTATAACCCTATTAGATAACTAAGACCTAGGGACAAAATCTATGGCACGCTGGATATCCCTCATAGGTGGCAACTTATCCGCTATAACATTTCTAAAGTCCTCTAATAAGGTAGTGACCTCAAAAGGAGGTTCAGCAACATTTTCTAAAGAAACCGGAAGTAACTGTTGGACTACAGGCACTAAAGCTATGTTAGACTCTTGTCCTTCCCACACAAACTCCTTTCGGGAAAGGACATGGATATGGTTCTTGACAGGAGGTTGGTAGGAATTCTTAACCATGGGATTTCTACTCGTGGGAGACGGTTTGGCAGGAAGCAAGCGAATAGGTTTCTCGTTATGCTTAAAAATGTATGAATGATCCCTCCCGTTGTTGGTTACGTCCAAGTTAAAAAGCCAAGGACGACTAAGCAAAATATGGGGCGACATCCATAAAGAGGACATCGCACCAAATCCTATCAGAATAGTCTCCTATCTGAAGAGGAACCAGACACCTCTTTGAAACTAGTAAAAATATCTTATCGACCCAAGCTACCTTATAAAGCTGAGGATGGGGTTTGGGCTTTAACTTCATTCTAGCTACACCGGCTGTGGAGACCACATTCATAGTACTTCCGCCATCAATCACAACCTTACAAACTTTATCCCCACATATTACAAAGGTGTGAAAGATGCTCGTGCGCTTCCAATCATCCTCCCCTAAAGGAGTAGATAGGATGCACCGCATGACAATGAGATGGGACAGCTTCGGCTCATCATCGAGCTCGAGATCCCTCTCAGCATCGGAAGTATCCTCAGGAAGGGTATAATCTGTGAAAGCAGAAGGGTCATCGGATTGCTGATCAAGAACGAGAGTGCGATGGGGACAACGGGCAGCAATGTGACCCTTATTGTGGCAGTGAATACATTCAATAGCAGAGCCACTTGGCGACTGTTAGTACCGACGACCTCTTTTTCCCTAGAAGTGCTAGGTCCTAGATTAGGTTGGGTACCCCCTTTTGAAGGAACAAACTAAAGGGGGATTGAAACATACAAGACTCCTCAACTTGGGAAGCTAAACGCCTTGGGTTAGGAACCTGAAGGAATTTTTCTATGTCCCAGGCCTCCTCTAAGCTATCAGGAGAGTATAAGGTAACTTCTCTATTGGCATCCAATTTTAGCCCATTGACATATTTAGAGAGAGTCACCAAAGGATCCTCCTATATTTCGTACCTTCCTATAAGACCCTAAAAATGCGCGGTGTAATCCTCAACACTGGCAGTGCCCTGTCTTAAATTATGCCACTGCTCTAACAAAGTCTTTCTATGGGAAGATGAGAGATACTTCTCATTTAACCTTTGTCTCATCTCAGCCCAGGTAATTATAAAACCTTAACCTAATCGCTCTAATTTACGCTACACACCCTGCCAATAGCATTTAGCTTTGCCTATCAATTTCATCCTAGCAAAGTGAACATGCTATAGGTCAGTCATCCTATACTAGTCACAGTACTCCTCTATATCATTCAGCCAATCTAAGAAGACAATATGATCAGTCCTACCATCAAAACTGGGAGCTTCAAGTTTCACCATCGTGGTGATATCTTTAGGCTCGTCATTGAAATTCCTATGCTATCTATGCTGGGCATCCTGATATCTACCCTGGTGTCCTCTTGGCCTATAATCATATTCTAAATCACCCTCAAATGGATCAGCAGGAGGACCAAAGTCCTCTACATGTTGCCTAGGGACTGGGACTTGTCTAAAGTGGTTAGGGAGGGGAAGGATTCCTGCTTGAGGATCCGTGGGCCGCCCATTAGGTTGTTGAACGATCGGGGGATCATTCGCAACATCCCCGGGGTCATAAACTCTACCCTGACCTTTAGACTGGGCTAACTCCTCCCTAAGTGCAGTGATGGATTCACGAAGTGTGGTAAACTCAATCTTAGTGTCACGATCAAATCTAGTAAATGACTCTTTCAAAGTGGCAATGTCCTGCTGGACATTGGTCATGTCTTGCTCTAGGGCTATGCATCGGTCAGTCAAAGTCATGGTGAAAGGCAATGAAGTTGGGGTGGATATGTGAATGGGTGGTGGCTTTGAATAGGTGGTGAAATGCTGACACGTCTTAAATTACTTAAATTAGAAAGGCAAATTACCACTAATGAACACTTAAGAAAACTGAAATGAAATGAAGAAAAAAAATGCAAGTTGCATGCCTAAGTATGAAAAAGGTGAAGTAGGGAATGTGATGCAATGAGTGTGAAATATATCAGAAAGGTGGCCTAAAGTTTGCAAAAGGAAAGGAAACAATAAAGAAAAGATGACAAGAGTAAATGTTTTCTTGTTGCTTTTTTTTTTTGGACTGTTGGGAAAATGATAGAAGGTTTAAAAAAAAGGGACCTAACACAAATTTAATAATCTACCAACTAATTGAAAGAAAACCCACAATTTTTCAATGAAAAGGAGATGTGTACCGTTCACCGAGGCACAATGATGTGTAAAACTCCAATGTGGAGGTCGAATTGACCTAAATGGACCGCAAAATCGGAACTGAGATGTCAAAAAATGATAGGAAGGCTGCTGGGGTCAAACTGCAATTTCTAGAAAGTTGAGGGGTCAAACTGCAATTTCCATGAAGTTGAAGGGCTAAAATGTAATTTCCAGGAATTTAGGGTCCAAAATGTAATTTCTGAAAAGTTGAGGGGCCAAAATGTAATTTCCAGAACATTGAGGGGCCAAACTGCAATTTTCCCAAAAGTGATGATGTCAGTTGACACGTGGCAGTAAACAGGTCAACGGCTAACCAGATTTGGTCAACGGGTCAAAGTTCCGGGTCAATGGGTCAAATATCTGGGTCATCGGGTTAAATAACCGGGTCGGGTTGGGCCGAGCCTAACCGTTAAGCCGAGTCGAAGTAAGCTGAGCTGAGAGTGACGCGCGTGGATCTGATGCGAGGAAGGCTTGAGGTGCGTGGATCTCACGTGCCGAGATGCAGGTCACGCGTGTGAGGGCGCGTGGACAGTTTTTCCGACAAGGTTTTCGGCGGCTGTGGTGGCGTTCCGGCGGTGTTCTAGTGGTGAACAGTCGTGGATAGGGGTGTTTAGCGGTGGTGTGGGGGCACAGGTATCTCTTTATATATATATAT
>JAESVK010001291.1:20790-67933 GCA_017140935.1 Hamamelis virginiana
TATATATATAGATACACACACACACACACACACAAGAGATAGAAAGCTACGTGGGGTTTCAAAGCAAGTGAATATGGAGGCAGCGAAAAGTTTGGGGATCGTGGTTATGCTCTGATACCAATTGATGAGACTTGAATACTAAGAAAAGAAATTGAGGAAAAGAGAGAGAAATAAAAAGAAAAAACTTAGAGAGAAATCAGGATATTAGGGAGAAAGAAAAGAGAGAGAACTCAGAATATTAGGGAGAAAATTCATTAATCATCAAGTCTAACCACAAATAAAGGGTTTATCCCCTTTATATAGAAAACAATCCTACTCCTACTAGGAAACTAATTAAAAGATAATTACATCCAAAATAGAAATATCCTAAATAAAATAAAGATCAATAACATTTAATTATTCCTACGGGCCCTCCTAGCTAGTATATGTCCTCCAAGTTTATGGGCTTTGTGAATCATGATCCACATCAGTATCCCTTGACAAAGCGTCTATAATAGTTGGCTAATCCAAGAAGTGAGCGCAACTCGCTCACATTGGTAAGGGCTTTCAACTCTTGGATTTCCTTCACCTTCTCAATGTCCATCCGTATATGGCCCTACTCAATGATATGGCCGAGGAACTTAATGTGCTTCTGGGCATAAGTGCATTTTTCCTTCTTTACAGACAGATGATTCTCCTTCAGCTTCTCAAATACTAACTTCAAGTGTTCAACATGCTCCTCCAGACTAGAGCTATACACCACAATGTCATCCAGGTACACAACCACAAACTTATCTAGATAGTCGTGGAAGACTTGATTCATCAAGGTACAGAAAGTGGCCGGTGCATTTGTCAAGCCAAAAGGCATGCCTAGGAATTCAAATGCCCCATATCGTGTCACACACGTTGTCTTCTGCTCATCCCCTTCCGCCACACGGACTTGATAGTAGCCTGACCTCAAATCAAGCTTCGTGAAGTATTTGGCACCACTCAACTGATCAGACAAGTTAGCAATAAGGGGAATTGGATACTTGTTGCGCACCGTCACCTTATTGAGAGGCCAATAATCCACACACAACCGCAAACTCCCATCGTGCTTCTTCTGAAATAGCACTAGGGCAAAAAGGTGCTTTAGACGGATGAATAAACCCCACCTCAAGTATCTCATTCAACTGCTTCCTCAACTCAGCTAACTCGGGTGGTGCCATTCGATAAGGTACCTTAGCTAGTGGCTTCACTCCCGGCACCAACTCGATCTCATGATCTACTGTCCGTTGTGGGGGCAACTCTTTCGGAAGCTAATTAGGCATTATGTCTCCAAATGACTTCATCATACTTTCAACCTCAGTGGGAACCTTTTCCTATTTTGTTTCTTCATCCACAGTCAAAGTAGCAACAAACGTGGGCTCACCCCTCTTCAATCCCTTCTTAAGCTGCGAGGCTGAAAGAAGTTTGTTCTCAGTTGTGGGCTTTGTTGTGGCGGAGACAACACATGGGTCTTCACCCATTGAGCTAGCAAAAGGCATCGGAACGGCCTTGGTGTCTCTCAAGAATTCCATCCCCAAAATAACTTGAAAGTCATCTAACGGCACAGAAGTGAAGTTGGCTCGCCTTTCCCATGAACCAACCTTAATTGGCACTGCTTTGGCAAACCCATGGATAGGCTGCGCTTCAGAATTGACTGCTTTCATGTGGGTTGAATCCTTCTCCAACTTCAAGCCCAATCTGGTTGCTTTAACTCCCGAGATAAAATTATGTGTGGCCCTTGTATCAACTATGGCCTTGGTAGCCTTGCCATTGACCCTCAGATCCACGTACATAAGGCCCTTGGTGGAGCTTTCTGTGACTCCCGTGCTTGCTTTTACACGGCATTTAGCAACCGCAAGGCACCTATTCTCATAGGTTCCTCATCTGAATCCTCATGTTCCTGCGCATTACTAGATGAAGAGGATTGTGTTGTCCCAAATATATAACTCTAGGGGGTGAATAGGGTTTTTAGCAAACTATTGCAATGATTACCAAATGAAAATTAGGTTCAATTAATTTCAATGCAAACAAATAAATAAGCAATTAATTGAAACAAGAGTAAGGGATAGAGAAATCAAACACATAGATTTAATGAGGTTCGGACTCCGCCTACTCCTCGCCTTAAGCACCTAGCTCAAGGATTCCCACAATCCACTAAAGATTACTCCTTTAAGGTGGAGAGACCTTTACACAGTCTTCTTTATCTCAGGTTGAAGACTTTCACCTTAGCTCACAAAGAACTATCTCAGTGGCTCACAAAGAACCCACAAATGTGCTCACAAAGAACACCCCAAGTATTCACAAAGAACACTTAATACAATCTCACAAAGGTTGGTGTGTATAATAAATGCTTCAATAAGCTGATTCACACAAGTATAAAGCTCAACTAATAGTCTTTCAAATGATTAACAAGTATAGCTTAAGTATTTGGAAGAGAAAGCTTTGAACAATGAATGCTTGCAATGAATGACATTAACTATTGTTGGATTGATAGCAATAAATGAGAAGCTCACCTATATTTATATGCATTTTGGTATAAAATGGCCGTTTGAATTAAGCTTGAATGCCATTGGAGGAGAGGAGATGAGAGGAGCAAGTCTCATTTAATGCTTAAAATGCCCAAAATAGAAAGAGTCGTTTTGTATTTGCAGGAGCATTAGTCGACTAGCCAGTTAAAAATTCAAAGCAAATTTGTTCCCGGGCTCGGTTAGTCGACTAGGCAAATATGAGTTAGTTAACTAGCTAAGTCAAAATCAGTTTATAAAAATTTCCGGGCACGGTTAGTCGACTAGACTAAGGTGCTTAGTCGACTAGCTCTTCTGCATATTCAAACATGGGCTACTGGAGTGCTTTTAGTCGATTAGACTAAGGGATTAGTTGACTAAAGAACTCATTAGTCAACTACTCTAAGTGATCAGTAGACTAGACTTGGAATTTCCAAAATTCTAGCTTCTGGGCCATGATTAGTCGACTAAACTAAGATGCTTAGTCGACTAGACATGCTCTTAAGCTAAAAACTTGAAATTCTTAAGTCTATTTCAACTCAAAAGATCTAAAGTAGTTAACTTACGCGTTCAAAGGCATTTTTACAAGTTTTCTAAGTTAATGAATGCAAATGCAATATGAGAAAACCTTTTGGCTTTAGTTATGCAAGTTTAATTAAATGAGTTGCCTTACAAAAGGTTCCTAAGCATCTTGACTTCAAGGTCTTCAAGGAAAGGCTTCAAGATGACTTTCATAAGCTTCATGATCCAATGACTTTGCATATTGCACAATTGATAAGCTTGAGATATGTTGATGAGCTCTAACAAGATATGACTTTGATTCTATGGAGACAAAAACACTTAACCATTCATTAGTAACTAAAGTAATGTTTGTTGATCATCAAAATGTGGTCAATGCAATTGACCTTAGGGCTAATAGATTGTAGAGCATTTAAAGCCTATTTATGAGGGCACTCTGGCACTCTATGAGGTCCATTATATATAAAACATGGTAAAGGCTTCTTATTAGTAGAGGGGCTGGACACCCGTGAGGTTGTGGGATCTCGCACCTGCTGTTGTGGTCTTTTATCGACTCCCCCACTCTCTGGTTTGTCGGGCTTGAAAGTCTTTCCACCTCTGCCACTACCACTTGTGGTCTCCTTCTTTTGGTTGGAGTTTTCAGAGGTGTACTCCGTTAAGCGTTCTGCAGCCGCTTGGGCGGAAGCCAAGTCTTGGACTCTCTATCGGTTGAGCTCAGCTTGCGCCCAAGGCTTTAGGCCTTCAATGAAATGGAACAATTTATATTTCTCCGACATGCTCTAATGTCCAGCATTAAAGTAGAGAACCCTTCACATATTCCCTAACAGTACTCGTGTGCTTTAATTTCATTAGGTTGCGTCGAGCGATGTACTCAACGTTCTCAGGAAAGAACTGACTCTTCAGCTCTCTCTTCAGATCATCCCAGGTGTCAATGGTGCATCTATTATTTACTATCTCATCATATTTAGTACGCCACCACAGCTTGGCATCACCTGTCAAGTACATAGTAGCCATTGTCACATTTGTTTCCTTTGAATTAGCCCTGATTGCTCGAAAGTACTGTTCCATGTCGAACAAGAAGTTGTCTAGTTCTTTGGCATCGCGTGCTCCGCCATAAGCATAGGGCTCAGGGACCCTTACCTTTCCAACTTCCAATGGTCCTGTGGTAGTGCTGTTGACAGCACGTACTAGCAAGTTCACTTTAGTGTTGAGCTCACCAATCTCGTTGCATAAGGCTTCCATTATCGCCCTAAAGTCCTCAGACATATCATCCATCACTGCATGCATGGTGCGGTGTCCTTCCTCAAGGGCTCCCATGCACTCAGCTAGTTGGGCCATGCTTTCCGTCACCCCACTAACTTGTGTCACTTGCAACTCTAACTCGTCGAGTCGCTCCTTGTTAGTGCGTTGCTCCCTTGGAGGCATCTTTCCAACCGTGCTCTGATACCTGTCACGAGCTTGTCGTTTCACTAGACAACAGACCGTGAGGCACTTAGCTTGGCGGCACCAAGTAAGTCAGCTTGTGAATTATATTACTTCGCAAGCACACACACCCACACGATAGCAAGTAAGCAACAAAGTAAAGTGGCGCAACTGAAAGGCAACTGTAAAGCTTTGTATTGCTATAAACAAAGTGTACAAATTACAATTATATAGAGGAGGTGGTACAAGGCAACTCGAGACGTGGGCAACCTAACTTATCCGATTCACCTTCCTCTAAAGAGTATTCTATGCATTTGCCCGATAGACACAAGGAGGCGTCAATTGGAAAATAAGAAATATAAAGGAAAGACAACCTTTACATCGACGCGCTCCTACTACAAATGCTACAACTAATCTATTTACATCACATTGGCTACAAAAAGTGACATGAGACAACTATAAACATGTTGGCACATATCTTCAAGGCTTGGCTCGTGACACTATGTCATGGATATGGGTTTCAAAAAGGAAAAATTATCAAAAGGACCTTGAAATTTTATTGTACAAAAGGTAAAAATGTCATTTCGTATAAATTTAAATTGCTATGGAATGAGAGTTTTGTGATGTGGCAATATCGTTACCCTTTCAAAAAATTTAAAAATTTAAATTTAAATTTTACTATTCATGCAAAATTTTCACAAAATTAAATCTTTTTTGGAAAGAAATAAACATCTTTAGTTTCGATTATATATATAAATAAACATGAATATAACATATAAAAAATGTTAGTCTCTTGTATACATTTAACGAAAATTGGAGTTACATGCATCTATGTTAACCACTATAACTTAAAATCAAATTTTATGTATATATTTAATAAATCTTAGGGTTAAGGTTTCATCTTGTTCTATATTTAGCATTGAACAATTTAAAAAAAAAATTTATATATTTAACTTTGAACAACTTAAACAAAACACAGAGAGATAAATGTATCTCTAAAAAAGACCTCAAAAACACATGCTTGTATTTTTGAAAAGAGATTTAAAAAAATACAGAGATACATATATATTTGAAAAATATTCTATAATTAGCATTGAATGACCTAGAAAAATATAGAGATACACTCTGAAAAAAAAAATTTAAAGAAAAACTGAAAATATAAAAGTACATGTACGTTCGATAAAATGTTCTACATTTACATTGAACAACTTTTAAAAAAAATACAGAGATACAGTCAGAACCATTTCTGTTCTTGCTGCAACCCCTTGGATTATAAACTGACCAAGCAAAATATAAAGGGCCAATTAAAATCAATAATGTTAGACAAACTCTCATTGATCTTCTTTAATGAATAAAATCAACCAGGAATCCTGGAGTTGAGTTGGAAATAATCAAGTTCAAAGTGAAACAATGAGAAATGAACTTTCTAGGAAATAAGTATAATAGAAAAAAAGTTGGTTGTGAAAAACCACTGAAACAAAATGTCACAATTCCAACAGCCATGAAAAATCATATCTTTAATTTAATCAACAGAGCAAAGAAAGATCCAATGCAAAGTTGGGGAGTGGAGAAATTACATACCTTAACACAGCAGCTGGTGGGTTGGAGGACATTGTCAAAATCTGATACAAACCACTAGTCAGATCGTTTTACAAAGAATTCATAAGCAACATGTAATAGCAAGTCAAAATCTGATTCAAACACAGCAACCTCCATTTCAACATTCAGATTCGCTCAAAAATACAAACTTAAAATAGTGAAACAAATAGTTAAACTCAAATTCAAAGAATAACGGCATACACATTAAAAAAGAAAATAAATATCTAAAAAAAACACAAGAAGTCAACACCAGATTCTACTGTGTTTTGCATTAGGGAACACCCCAAAACTTACAAAATAATCACATGGAGAAAACCCAATTACTTCTGCCATTGCACAAGATATATAGCAAGAATTAGCTCCGCTTCAATAATATAAACAGATCTACAAACATTTATTCTCTACAGAAGTTTCTAATTAAAGCAAATCCAACAATCAAGTAAATAAAAATTTTCTCAAAATACACAAAGACATTTATCCTGTGATAATGCATATTCAAATCTATTGCAAGACCACAAAGACACTGTCTTTAATAAATAAATAAATAAATACAGAAAAATAGCTATTTACTATTTACTATTTTTATTCTTAGTCTTCTTCTAATCTTCTTTCTCTCTCCTTCTCTTTCGTGATTCTTTCCTCTCTCTGTTCTCTCTATCTTCCTCTGACGCTAGCGATCAGTGCCCAAAGATGAAGAAGACGTTGTTGCTCTCTCCTTCTCTCTTTTTATATCTCCCTTTCTCTTTCTCTCTCCTCTCTTATCTTCTAACAGTATGTATGGAGTTGCAGGTCTAAACCTCACGATTGGAGCCCCACTAGTAGAGATCCAAAATAGGGGGGCAATCTTACTTTAATGTTCTTCATCATCAGATCCAACTACGATTCTCGTGTGGTTGACAAATCCAGCAACTTCAATAAACTCCGTCAATATTGCTTTCATATTCTTCATCATCAGATCCAAGCTTGATGTAGAGAATTCCTTATCAGATAGATCGTGGACATGATCCACAGTTCGGTATCATTACAAACCCACACCATAAACACCTCAAGAACCATGACCAGTAAACCCATCATCGTCAGCAACCTCAATTCTCTCTCTTTCTTGCATTTTTTCTTCTTTTCTTTTCCCAGCGTAGTGAAACTTATTCGGGAGTAGTAAAATGTGTTTCTAATGTAGTGAAATGCATTTTCCGGCATGGTGAAATGCGTTTTCTGGCACGGTGAAATGTGTTTTCGGCGTAGTAAAATATGTCGTCTGGCGTAGTGAAGTCCGGCTATGATGTAGTGAAATCCAGTGTCTGGCGTAGTGAAATTCGGGGTTGGGATTAATGGAGGTGGGATTGAAGGTAGTTTGGGGAAGAAAGGGTATTTTTGTCCAATTCATGCCCAAAGGACTATGAAAAATCTTTTGAGAGAACTTTTGGCATTAAAATCTTCTTAATAAGGACCTTTGGCCAATTCCTCCTCTTTTTTTTTTTTTTTTTTTTTGTATTTTTTTTCTTAGTTTGTTTTGGATTTGAAGACCTTAGTTTAGTAATTTTATTTGTTTTATTTTGTGATAATTTTTTGAATTTATTCATTTTGATAGCTATTAATAAATCATGATTGGGAATTTGGGGATATCAATTATCATGCAGCCCATTTGGTAACTATTGGATACATATTTTAAAATATAGACCGTTGTATTAGCTAAAATCCTTATGCATGTCATGCATGCCAGAAATCATAATCCGACGATTGGTTCCTTAGAAATGTCACTGAGAAAAACTGTAATAGTTTTATGCGGCCATAATTTTTCACACTCTATATGAAGTATATCTAATCCAACCATCAATTTTTCAAAATATGTATTCCACAATTACCTATAAGCATAACGCTTACTTTAGGTAAAGTAAAGTATACTAGTAGCATCACAGCATTGGGACATTATATTTAACTATCATGAATTGATATTAAGTGAAAAATATGTTTTTTTAGTCTTTGTGAAGGTGATTTGGCTATTTTTTTTAATCTTTTTTATTTGTATCATTAAGCAGGATGTTTAATAATTAGTATTTAATAATTAAAAGGTAAAATAATTAATATTATTTTTTTTCATGAACTCAGGAATCTCCCGGGATTTTTACCGTTTCGACAATAAATCACCCATCCGTCAAGTTTTTAGGCTTGGTATCCTCATTTCTAAAACAGTGAATGAATGTGTGCACATAATGCTAAAAAATAAAAAAAAATGAAAAATGAAAATGAAATCAACGTACTTGATACTTCTTTCAAAGATCATTAAAAGTAATTCATATAATTTACATATATCAACAAAAATACTTAAAATATTAGGGCCTGTTTACTTTATGAAAATTTTCACAATTTTCATTTTTATTTTCAGTAAAAATGAAAAATAAACCAAAAAATATTTTTACTTGTGAAAAATGAAAATCATTTTTATGAAAATGAATCTAAATTTTCAGAAAAAATGAAAATGTTAAAAAGACGTTTTTGCATTTTTTAAAAATGGAAAACACAGGATTTGGGAATTAAAAAAATGCGTGAAGAAAGGAGAGGGGATGAAATTTTCTTGGATCAGCTCCATTTCTGTAGAGAGGAGAATAGAGCAGCTCCGCTGTTACAGATGGCTCTTGGATCTGTAGAGAGGAGATCATCTCCACCGAAATTTTTAGGTAAATCTCCTCTTCCTTTTGTTCTTCCTCTTCCTCTTCTTCTGATCTTCAGAGATATGAACTTTAGGCATAAATCTGAAATCCATTTAGTGTATTTTTTCCATTTATATCCATATACATCATAGATTTGATATGCTTTTGAATCGAAATCTCTGTTTTATGTTGAACTTGAACTTGTTGGAGTCTAAGTTCAGTTTGGTTGCTGGGAAAAGCTAGGGTAAGAAAAGAAATTGGGATTTTAACACAAAAAATTTGTGTGGAGTTGTTGATATGGGTTTCAACACAATACACCATAAATCAAGGAGGAAATCTACATTCACATCCCATTTGATTTTTATTAGTAAATTTCTGAAAATGTCACCATAAAAACTATTATAATTAGCAACATTGCAATTTTTTATAGTGACATTTTTTAAAATCCGACCATTGGATTAATATGACTTTTAGCTTGCATGACATGAATAAGAAAGGTATCTAATCCAATGGTCTGTTTCTCAAAATATTCAATCCACGTTAGTGTTTTGAGAATGACAATTTTTTTTTTTTTTTTTTGGTAAAACAAGTGGTAAAGGAACCTATTCCTTGATTTAAATGCTACAATATAATTATATTTTTTTCCCTTTTTATATAGTGATTAATTTTTTTATTTTAGAAAAAAAAATTACGAGCATCAAAAGATATCTGTATTGGTTTGCTCACATGGTCATTGTGTCTTGCACATCTAGAAACTAGAAAGCCTAAATAATCATCTTTCACACGAAAAGAAGTTTCCTCTTGATCTATGTATGTATAATGAAGAGTAGGGAGTACTACTAAATGCAAGTTTTTATTCTGATTCTCTTATAAAGTCAAGCCTCCTAACTAGTTTTTGTGAAAATGTACTTTTCCAAGTTCCAACCACCTCATGGATTTCCAATCAAACACATGAGGTGTTTTTCTTAGACTTTTCTTTCTCAAAGGAAATGGACATTGTCACAAATACGCAATGGAGATTTATTCTTTTAAGAAAATTTCCATTGCAACTAGAGATCTCATATACAGAAGTCCAAAAGGTGCTAAGTATTTATTTATTATAAGACAAGGTGGTGCTAAGTAATGCATATATATGATTTTCATTGCACTGGGATGGTTTTCAATACATCGGGAATGATTTTAAATTGCACTGGGGATGGTTTTCATTGTATCTTTGATGAACTTCTTATGGTTTTCACTGTATTTCTAATGCACTAGAAATGATTTTCACTGCATCCCTAATGCATTAATTTCTTATTGTTTTTCATTGTAGAATATATTCTATTTCATTCTCACTGAACTGGATTCATTTTCATTGATTTGAAAGTATTTTCACTGTATCGAGAATCATTTTCACTAATCGGTTTCCATTTTCACTATGTATTTTCCATGCATCAAGAATCATTTTCATTGTATTCGTATCCATGTTCACTGCATTTGTATCCATTTCCACCATGTATTTTCATTGCATTGATATCCATTTTCATTACACTAATAGTATTTTTACTAAATCCATAATCATTTTCACAGTACTGGTATCTATTTTCATTAGGAAAGAGATTCATGAGAGTGAAATTTTAATTCATAGAGAGAGAAAAAAAAGAAATGAGAGAGAAAGAGGAGATTGATTGGGAGAGAGATTCATGAAAAATATTTTTGGAATCAAATAAATGAACAAAAAGTATAGAGAAGGGGAGAGGAGAGAAAAATAGGAGATTTGAGAGAGATATACGAGATATTTTTGGAATGAAATAAATAAGATGAAATAGAAATCTATAAATCTTGGAAGATTTTTGAGTTGAAGGGTAATTTTGCTTACCAAATGCCGAAAGGACTTTTGGCATTTAAGAAAAGTTAAAAGGACTTCATGCAGTAAAGTTAGCTAAAATTGGATGTTAGCCTTATGGCTTCCATGATGACCTTTTAGGTCAGAGTTTTGATGATAACAAACATTTATTTTGTTGGCTAATATGATTATTTAGTAATGCATGCTTTATATGATCATATGAGCATCATTTATGTATATGCTTTATTAAGTATTTATTGATACCATGCTTTGCATATTATATATGGAACTTAATTAGCATGGATTAGATTTTGCCTAAAATATGCATAGGCTTAATTCATTGGCATTTTATTTGCATAAATGCATGTTGTTAAAGGGGCTTCTATAAAGCCTTTATTGCTTTATTTGTTTTATATGCAAATTGTATACAATGTTTGTCATCACCAAAAAGAAGGAGATTGTTAGCCTTGTGGCCTCAATCCAACTTTGTTGTATGGTTTTGATAATAACAAACATTGTCTTGTGTTTCTAATGTTTTGCATCTTAGTGTACATTTGCTAGATAGGAACCAAAATGACAATGAGGTAAGTCGAGCAAAGCCAAAGCTCAAGCATGAATTTGGAAGATCATTAAAGCTCAGCTTAAGTGGATTAATTGCATATTCACTAAGGAGCATGGAGCAAAGGGCAATGGCTTTGTTGGAGTTTCAAGGATGAAGCCAAGCACAAGAATTGAAGACTCATTTGTGAAGACTTTGTAATAATTCTTGTATGAGAGTGTTATGATTTAATTGTATAAATCTCTTGGCTCATTATATTAACCTAGATGGACTTTAGGACATCTTTGACACACTCTAAGTTAAGTCCCTGAGATGCTTTGGTGGTTGGTTGACTTGGTTCAAGCCATTTTTGCCTTCGTTTTGATCAAAATTATTTTATCTTGAAAAATAGGCAAAAACTATCTTGTCTGAACGAGCCTGCAAGGCCGTTTGAATGGACATCCTCCGTTTGAACGGATGTAGTCACCATTTGAACGGGACATAAGCTATGTTTTGGGAATTTAGTTGTAACGGCTAGTCCGTTCGAACGGGGCCTCAGGACGTTTGAATGGTGAAGTGCTAAAAAGTGTATAATGCCTAGTTTTTGTCTCCCAACGGTCATATATTTGACCCTAGCATTATAAATACTCATTCTTTGGGTCTTGAATGAGCTAATGATCATACACAAACACATATCAACTTACCATAAATCAACCTTGTGTGATATTAGCCAAAGATCATCATTTTCTCTTGAGCCAATTTGTTTTAATCTTTGAGAGATATTTATGAGAGCTTTATTTGTACATATCTACTATTCAAGTTCAGTTAAAGCGGTTGGTCTTGAGCCTTGAAAAAGATCGTTGGACTTTGGTAACCCTTGTGGAGCTTGGAGTTAGTCTTCAAGCAAGTTGTAAAGGTTTTGATCTTGAGCCTAAAAAAATATTGGTGTAAAGGTTTGGCATCTACTGGTCAAAGAGATCATTGATAGTGGATTAGGGAATTCCTGAGCTTGGTGCTTAAGGCGTGGACGTAGGCTTGGTGTCGAACCACGTTAACATTGTGTGTTTGCTCTCTCTATCCCTTAATTCTTGCAATTTATGTTTCCATACTTGTGCTTAATAGTTGATAAATTGCATAGTTATTGTGAATTGTTAATTTAGCTTCTAATTTTGCATTATTTGTAGTAGTTTGCTATTGAAACTATTCACTCCCCCCCTCTAGTGTCTATACTTAGGACATCAATTGGTACCGAAGCAATGGCTCTTCTTGAATTTATATTCTTTGAGCTTAAGATCTTTGCAAACTTGATTCTATTAGTTTTACAGGTATGGAATTTCCAAATGATTTTTGTCTTGTTGGACACATTCATGAAACTACTTCTCCAGGAAATGTAAATAATTATTAACATGATTTTATTGAAAGTGGATTGTTGTATAAGCAACTTCAAATTTTGTGTGAATCTTTATACAAAGAAAATGAAGATTTGAACGAAATGCACACACTTTTGAAGAATGACTTCTCATCTATTTCAAAGGAGAAAATGGTTCTTCAAGAACAAAATTTGATTTTTGAAAAGGAAAATGGGGATCTAAAAAACACTTTGGGAAATTTGAGAAACACTCCCTCCACCTCAATTTCATCGAATGATTTTGAATCTTTGAGTAATGAAAATATTGTTTTTTAAAAATGAAATTGATTTATTTGAAGAAAAATTGAGAATTTGTGAAAGTGAAAATATTTCTTTGAAAAAGGAGAGAGACACTTTAAAAAAGAATAAAGGCATTTTAAAAATTGCTCATGTTTCTAAATCTAAGAAGCCACCTCATGTTATCAAGTCAAGACCTAAGGGAATTCCTATTTGTCACAATTGTGGTGCTAAGGGACACATTCGTCTCAAATTCCCCAAGCCTAATGTCAAGACTTTTGTTGATAAAAGTCAATGATATGCCTTGAAGAACAAACCTAGGAAAATTGTATATCAACCAATACACATACATCACTCTCCTAAATTTATTCCCACTTGCCATCATTGTGGCAAAAATGGTCATATTAGACCAAATTGCTTTCACCTTCTAAGAGACTATAGAAGGCTTCCATATAATGTTGGAACATATGAAACACATTGGTATAGAAAGAGGACTAGACCCCCTAAGGTTGTTTTGGAGCAACCTAAGGTGAAGACCATTTGGGTATGGAAAGATGATCATTTCCCTCCTAGTGCTTGGTGTATTTTAGTCCGAAATGACTATAAATTACTCTTAATTTGAAATGACTATAAACTATCCACAAGACGAAATGACTATGAACTATCATGTGTCCGAAATGACAACAAATTAAGTTTTTTGCCATCTCCTATTTATCATTGCATCTCTATGGTGATTTGAGCTTATATTTGTTTTTTATGATTATTATTTCTAATATATCACTTTGGAAGAGATTTATTTACATGCATTAATTTGGGAGGAGCATGTTCTTACAAGATGAAAAGATGATGGAATTATACCTACAAACCATTGATGACGAAAATGCTTAAATTTGACCATGATGGATTAAGATCACAAGTGGAGGCACCCACCATCAATTCTCCAAGAACAATGGCAATGAAACCAACTTGGTTGGTAATTTGTAAGAATTTCTTTTAAATTCTTATTTATAATTTGTTCTGTATTATGTTAGTTCAATACACTTTATTGCACCATGTACATTTAACTTTGTTGATTTCTTTTTATTAAACATTTGTTGCTAAAAAAGGAGAATGGTTTTCAAAATATGCATTGTCATTTGAAGAGCTATAGCATATTTCTTGTACCTTTGCTTGCACTAAAATGGTTGAGTATCTTTGTGAAAAACAAAGGGGGAGAAATATGATTCATAAGCCTCTTTTTGTTAAAATTCTCCTTATTTTGTTTTATTTCTCTTTGTTGACATATATATATATATATATATATATAGAGAGAGAGAGAGAGAGAGAGAGAGAGAGAGAGAGAGAGAGAAATGATCCATTAGGGTCCATTTTAAGGTCCACTTTTGCGGTCCACTGCTCACTGGGATAGTTAGGATGGGTATTTTGAAAAATCGACCGTTGGATTAGATACTCCTAGTACGTTTGTCATGACTGCCAAAAATCACAGTGATCCAAAGGTTGGTTCATGAGAAAACTGACTGCTAAAAAAACTGACACTTTAAAGAATGATGAAATGTCAATTTTTTTCACAATCAGTTTTCTCAGAAACCAACCGTTGGATCACTGTGATTTTTGGCAGTCATGACAAACGTACCAGGTGTATCTAATCCAACGGTCGATTTTTCAAAATATCTGTCTCAACTATCCCAGTGAGCAGTGGACCGCAAAAGTGGACCTTAAAAATGGACCCCAATGGATCATTTCTGTATACACACACACACACACACACACACATATATAGTCCCTTTCCTGTGAGGACTTCCTTATATACGGACTTGGCTTTTTGGCCAATGTAAAATAGGTATTTTGAAAAACCGACAGTTGGATTTAATATTCTTCCTATATAATGCTTATCAGTCTATATTTCAGAAATCGGTGGTCCGATCACTGTAATTTTTGGCATGTTTGTCATACATAGGAATAATATTAAATCTAATGGTCGGTTTTTTAAAATACCCATTTTACATTAGCCAAAAGACCAAGTCCTCATATAAGAAAATCCTCATAGGAACGGGACTATATATATATATTTGAAAATTTTTATGCTAATAATTTTGTATATGTTTGTCTAGCATGATATATTCTTGGATATCTATTTTTGTGATACTCCTTTCATGATTAGATAGCTTTCTTGAATCTCATACCTAGATAGTCATTTATCTTGCGCTTCGATTAATATCTTAGTATTCTTGATGGTAATGCTATATAGTTTTGATGATATATTGTCGAGAGTATGTATGAGCTTATATGATTGCTCATTTTGGTACATAAACTCTTTAGTTGATGCGTATATGGGGCTTGTGTTATGTTATAATATCTCCTTGATATATTTTTTATATACATTGCCTCATAGTTATATGTATTGCTTGTTATGGGATTTTGGGAGTTATGTTCTCCTATGCACATACTCTCTTGATTCTCCACATATGCATGAGTTATTCTTGATGACTTATTTTGACGTATATATATGTGAGACTCTGAAATTTATTTGCATAATATAGGAACATATATATATATATATATATATCTGTGTGTATGTGTGTGTGTGTTTATTTATTTATTTAATTTGTTTGCACACATGGCACCCTCTTACCCCAAGAGTGTGCCAAGTGTCTAGATATGGGTGATGGAGCACTTACCCTATGGTGCACCTCATGTACCCAAGAGCTAGCTTCTGACCAAGCTCACCAATGAGCATTTAGCAGCTGTTTACTTGGTAACCAAGCTCACCAATGAGCATTTAGCAGCTGGTTTGCTTGGTAATCAAGCTCACCAATGAACATGAACCAGCTGCGATGGGTGTAATTAAGAGAGAGAGAGATTCTTGATGACCAAGAATCAGGAGAGAGAGAGAGAATTCATGGAGAGGAAGGAATGATCTGCAGAAAAAGAAGAGAGGAAGAGAAAGAGAGAAATTGAAGAAAGAGAAGAGGAAGAGAGAAAATTTCAATTTTCGGATTGCTGACAGGGCAACTTTTGAGCAACTTTTGGAAGTTCATACTCACTCAAAAATCAAAAGTAAGGTATGATTCTCATACCTTGTATACCCCTTAACGGATTTGAATGAATTTGGGGAGTTTTGGAAGCCCTTACAAGCTCCTAAAACTCTCACAAAGTTCATAAAAATCATGATTTCCTATAATTTCATGTCAAATTCAATTTTGATATACATGATGAATTGAAACTCCACATGGTCATAAACCTTCTCCTTTTAGTCATGATAATATACCCTAGTGAGCCCAAGTGCCAATTTTAAGTGTAGAGTGAGAATTTTTAGAAAGAGAAAGCTTCCATGAAGCTTTAATGGTGAAAATAAGGGGTGATTTTCATTTTTCATACTAAAGGGCATAACTGGAGGTTGTGGTTATTTTTCATGGATACTAGAGGTTCAACCATGAATTATCATGGTGACCTCATATTTTTCTCATTATTATATTATTTTTGGTGAATTTTCGAAGCCTTGGGAGAGAAAAATCCCCAGAAAATAGAGGTTATTTCGAAAAATTACCAATTTTAGATATGTTGTAGAGGATGATTTTAGGAAAATTTAGAAACTAGTTTCATCGAATTTGGAGTTCTGTAGAGGGAGAATTGAAGGAAACAAAATCTGCAAAAATAGGAGAAAAATAGGGAAGAAGATGAACAGCAGCAGAGAACCACCCCCGCAAGCGCGTGGAGGCGCATGAAGGCGCGTGTGCCTGCTGCGTGTCCCCAATTTTTTTTTAAATATGTATTTTTCAATTTTAAATATGCTTGAGGTAGTTTGGGGTGTATTTGGTCGCTAGAGAATTATCGGTGAATTTTTAAAGTTTCGTGTAATTTTTAAAAGTCAAAATTTTGACTTAAACCCTATAGTTTTCTAACAAATTTTACCCCAAACTACTTTATACATGTTTCTACACATGTTTTAATATTTTTGATAAATTAAAACGGGACTAAGAACGCCCCATTAATTTTCTGCAAATTTTTGAAATTTATTAGGAGTTTTGGAGAAAAATTTTATTCACAAATGGATTGAATTTCTAAAAGGAAATTATTCCTTCGACCTAGGGCTAATCCTTGGAATTATTTAGAAGATGTTCTGGCTCAGAGTGCGCTGCAAAAGTGCGGTGGATCCATAACCCATAGGCCATAGGATCGAAACCCAAATTTTTACGCAAACAAATGTTGAAAATAATGGTGAAATTGAATACAGTTATTACTGTTACCATAATTTTTGCTATGATAGTTATTTATTTATGATCTTATATGCTTGGATAAATATATGAATTATCCTGCAAATGCGATATTTGCTTGAATTAATGTGCATAAAATGTATGCATGAATTGATGTACATGAAAGATAAGTATGAGATATATGCCATTTGCATCATATGAAATAATTGCATCTGGCATGAAGCACAGTTACTTGTGAAATATATTGCGTAGAAAAATCATATACATTCACGATTATTTATGTAACTGTGGGAATGACGTGTTGAGATACCACTGATGGACAAAAGATCCTAGAAACAGTTAGTGCACTAATATATCACCCTTGCTAAAAACAGCAAGCAAATCCTCTTGTCAATGAGTGACAATCGCGGTAGGTCCTAAAAAGGTGGGGGCTGGGTGATATACATACCCTAGCACCGGGGGCGAAGGTATGCTGTTGTGGTGGATGGTTGTGTACCCAATGAGGTAGCCATCCGTGTGTGAATGTTTTTCTGTTTTGTAGGAAAGGCAGGTTAGAGAAAATGGCAGGTATGACTGTATGAACATTGCATCGTATATCTGTCATAAACTAAGACATGCATGTTATATGATATCATTTATTGTGAAAAATTGATGGATATATATTCTGAAATATGAAAATAAATTACAGATGTGATAATCTTACTATGAGATGTTGATTTCTGTATTATGAAAATGAATTACAGATATGACAATAAATTACAGATATGACAAATTACAGATGTGATGATCTTACTATGAGATGTTGATTTCTGTATTACGAAAATGAATTACAGATATGACAATGGAATTTGTTGATAAACTTGAGGTTTCTGACATTTCTTTTAAAAGCGTTATATGGTATTTAAGGTTTGCGAATCTTACTAAGCAATAGTGGTTTTGCTCACCCCGTTTCCACCCCACAGGATCACTATATCAGTAATCTTACATGGAAATCTTGGGAATACTAGATATTCTGGAAGCTCTCTTGGCAACGTTGTTCATTCTCTACTGTGGTCATTTGTTTTGAGTTTGTATTAAAAATATTTTGGGTACTTTACGGGACTGTACTCGTGATATGGACTAGTACTCAGCGCTATCTTCGTTTGAGATGATGTAAATATTTTAAATTTCCGCACTTGCATAATTTGTAAAACCTTATAGATTTTATATGGTGATATCTAAAGATAAGCGTTTAGTGTTTCTGTCATAGTAGCACTTCCGCATAAAAATTACCCTCTGAGGGGCGTTACAATATAGCATTATGCTAGTCATGCTTTTGTCACCTCAAAGTTTATTTGTTTCTAGAGGATTGCATTTTTTTTTTTTTTTTTTTTTGCAATCAATTTATTGTGACAAGTTAACACTCTATTATATGGTTGGTCATTAACAATAGCATAACCTTGCACTTGATATTTTAATATGTACTTATGCTTCTTTTGTTGCACTTTGGCTTATATGCACTTTGAAACTAAAGGGGAGTTTTACTATATTATTTTTAACCTATGCCAAGTAAGGAATTAAGAAAAGTATATAATTGGTATCAAATGCGAGTGACTTGGCTTGGAGAAACTTTTTTGGTATAAATCTTTCAGTTTTCTAAACTCCACTCCTATGCGAGTATTTGTGTAGTCATGGCATGATTTTTATTTGCTCAAAATACACTTTTCTATGACTATGCATATTTGGTAATATTTTGAGTTTGAAAAGACATTAAACTAATTAATATTGTTAGTTGCATACCTTCAATGATATTTGCATAGTTCATATACTTGTTGTGATAATGATATATATTTACTTTTCTTTGCATATAGCTCCATGAGTGTATGTTTATCTCTCTAAACTTCATCTTCTTAGTATCTTTTTAGGAGAATTATATATTGCTTCGTTCATGCTCGCTTAACCTTTATGTATTTTATTTGTTTATGACAAGAGGAGGAGAAGTTGTGAATTGCATGATGAGATTGTTTGAGGGGGAGCTACATTTGCATAATGGCTTGTTATGATTCTCTATGCTATGCTTGGATTTATATATCTTTGGTATCATAACTTACGTGCTTGCATATTAGTATTATGCTTATTGGTATCTTTGCATATGTAACCCCATTCTTATAGTAAGGGGGATTTGAGAAGAAGATTGTCATTTCTTCTAATTTCCTAACTTATTTGTTATATTATGCTGTAGATATAAAAAATATAGTGATGTGACGATCACCGTTCGATTGGTCAACGATCAAAGATATAGCTTTGACTGGTAAATAATTCAAGTTCAAGACTGGACTGGGCCCCACTAGCAAGGGTGACTCATCAAGGCTAATGTGGATCCATGACAAGTGACACATATCAACATATAGGAGGCCACATCATCACATAAAATGATAAGTTTTCCACTTATCTTTAAATTAAATTAATTAGAAAATGGTTAAAATAACTATTTTCTCATTGGCCAAGATCCTTTAAAGATGAGCATCAACTCCTCTATAAACAGGAGGCTCTCATTCAAAAAGGGGGACTTTTCCAAAGTATTGAAGTGCTTCAAAACTCAAAACTTTCAACCAGAGAGTCAAAGCTCTACCAAACACCAGACCTTCAGGCATTCATCACTTTGAGAGATTCAACAACCACAAGACACAAGTGACGAATCTTCTATTTTGAAGCCCGATTCAAAATCAAGCATTCACCATCCTTGGATCAATATCAAGCCACCATTCGATTCAAGATCAAGCTATTCTAGCCCTTGGATCAACATCAACAACATTAAGCCTTTGCCTGATTTGATATCAAGCTATCTCAGCCCTTGGATCGTCAAGCTATCAAATGAGATTTAATCATAGAATTTTATTCTTTTGTAAAAAATATACCCAACAGAGGATTGTACGCATTAAT
The DNA here is from genome assembly GCA_017140935.1 of Hamamelis virginiana. Taxonomy (NCBI): domain Eukaryota; kingdom Viridiplantae; phylum Streptophyta; class Magnoliopsida; order Saxifragales; family Hamamelidaceae; genus Hamamelis; species Hamamelis virginiana. The sequence continues at coordinate 40,633 of JAESVK010001291.1, forward strand.
TTTCATAAATTAATACAAATTCATACTTGTCCATATTTTTCCTGTTCTTTATTGTTCAAGACACGAAATTTGTGTATACATGTCCAGTTGGTTTGTCATCATAAAAAAAGGGGAAATTGTTAGCCCTATGGCTTCCATCATGACCTTTTAGGTTAAAGTTTTGATGATAACAAACGTTTATTTAGTTAGCTAATATGCTTGTTTAGTGATACATGTTTTATATGATCATGTGAGCATATATTATTGATGTATATGCTTTATTAAGTATTTATTGATACCATGCTTTGCATATTATATATGGAGCTTAATTAGCATGGATTTTTTTTGCCTAAAATATGCATGTGCTTCATTGGTAATTTATTTGCATAAATGCATGTTGTTAGGGGGAGCTTCTATGAAGCCTTCATCGCTTTATTTGTTATGCAAATTGTATACAATGTTTGTCATCACCAAAAAAGAAGGAGATTGTTAGCCTTATGGCCTCAATCCAACTTTGTTGTATGGTTTTGATAATAACAAATATTGTCTTGTGCTTCTAATGTTTTGCATCTTAGTGTACATTTGCAAAATAGGAACCAAGATGACAATGAGGCAAGTCGAGCAAAGCCAAAGCTCAAGCAAGAGTTTGGAAGATCATTTAAAGCTTAGCTCAAGTGGATTAATTGCATATTCACTAAGTAGCATGGAGCAAAGAGCAATAGCATTGTTGCAGTTTCAAGGATGAAGCCAAGCAAAACAATTGAAGACTCATTTGTGAAGATTTTGTAATAATTCTTGTGTGAGAGTGTTAGGATTTAATTGTATAAATTTCTTAATAGGTTAAACTCCCTTAGCTCTTTATATTAACTTAGATGCACTTTAGGACATCTTTGACACACTCTATGTTAAGTCACTAGGATGCCTTGGTGGTTGGTTCAAACCATTTTTGCCTTAATTTTGATCAAAATTGTTCTATCTTGAAAAATAGGCAAAAACTGTCTTGGCCGTTTAAATTGGCCGACAAAGACGTTTGAAAGGACGTCCTCCATTTGAACGGATGTAGTCACCATTTGAACGGGATAAAATCTAAGTTTTGGGAATTTAGTTATAACGGTTAGTCTGTTCGAACGAAGCTTTAGGCCGTTCTACTGGTGAATTTTTGAAAAGCGCATAACGGCTGGTTTTTGTCTCCCAACGGCCATATTTGACCCTAGCCTTATAAATACTCATTCTTTGGGTCTTGAATGAGCTAATGATCATACTCAAACACATACCAACTTAGTATACATCAATCTTGTGTGGTATTAACCAAAGATCTTCATTATCTCTTGAGCTATTTAGTTTAAATCTTTGAGAGATATTAATATGAGCTTTATTTGTACACATCACTCCTTGAGGAGTTCATTCTTGTATACAAATCTTCATCTCTACATCTTGGTTGTAAAAGGATTGGGCAATACCCTTGTTGGAAGAGGTTGATCTTGAGCCTTGAAAAAGATCATTGGGTTTATAGAAGAATAGAATCCACTCTATCCCACATTACCTAAATGAAAGGCTCGCTATAGCTTCATATACCTTGTATTGGGCACTCCACCTATAAGCTTAGGCTTTTAGGTTGGGTTAGAAACTTAACATGATATCAGAGCATTGGTTATCCACGTGACAAGGCCCAAATGAGCTTGCACGTGAGGGGGAGTGTAGAATACTAGAATCCACTCTATCCCATATTTCCTAAATGAAAGGCTTGATATTAGGCCCTCCACCTACAAGCTAAGGTTTTTAGGTTGGGTTAAAAAATTAACAGGGTTTTGGTAACCCTTGTGAAGCTCGGAGTTGGTCTTCAAGCATGTTGTAAAGGTTTTGATCTTGAGCCTAGAAAAATATTGAGTTTTGCTATCTTGACTCGGAAGAAGAATAGTGATGTAAATGTTTGGTTTCTACCGGTCAAAGAGATCGAGTGGATTGGGGAATCCTTGAGCTTGGTGCTTAAGACGTGGACGTAGGCTTGGTGCCGAAGCACGTTAATATCGCGTGTTTGCTCTCTCTATCCCTTAACTCTTGCAATTTATTTTTCCATACTTATTTTTATTAGTTGATAAATTGCTTAGTTATTGTGAATTGTGAATTTAGATTTTAATTCCGCATTATTTGTAATAGTTTAACATTGATACTATTCACCTCCCTCTAGTGTCTATACTTGGTACAACATAGGACTTCTAGCCAAATTTCCCTTTTTTAAAATTTATAATCAAATTTATATTTCAATGACTTGTGTGGTAATTTGAAGAGCCAATTTTCGTAGTTCACTTTAAGAGCCTCTTCAAGCTTCTTTTTTTCTTTTTCTTTTTTAATATTTTATTTTGACTTCTCTACTTTAACCAATTTAAGCATATTTTCTATTCTTTTTTGTCCATTTGTATTTTTAATGGCTCATGTGGCAATATGAAGAGCTTCTTTCTCTCTTTTAAATTGAAGAGTGAGAAAGTTGAGCTCAATTGGAAGATAAATTTTGAAGAGTGTGCTGTAGAGTGTAAAATAACGATGAGCCATTAAAGAGTGTGCCGATCTATCTTCCACATAGTCTCTTGAAGAGACTCTTCAAAATTGTATTAGATATCAAATTGTATTATTTTGAAAAGTGTGCTGTAGAGTGCAAAAGTTGAAGAGTATGCTGTTGACATAGTCTCTCAAGAATGCTCTAAAAATAACGACGATGGTAATGAGGAAATAATATAAGGGAAAATTAGCCAGAGATCCCGAAAAACTAATTTTTATTATAAAAGTAAGAAAAAGTAGAAGAGATAGGAGAAGAAAATCTTGTCTTGCTTGTGTGTTATTCAAGGGACCTAAGTCCTCCTTTTATAGGCTTACAAGATTAAAAAGGGAGAGACAAATGGGTATAGGTTACAAGGGATAGTGGAGGTTACAAGCCTTAAAGTTAGAGGGGGTTTACATAGAAAGAATATGGGTGGTCATCCACCATATTTACAACACTCCCCCTTGGATGTCCACCACGCTAAAATAATGTGACTCATTAAAACCTTGCTAGAAAAAATCCTGTGGGAAAAAATGTAGCAAAGGAAAAAGAGTACAACATTTTGTAAATCTTAAAGTGATGTTGGATGCACTAGAGAAACTGCCTCGTTAAAACCTTACTAGTAAAACCCAGTGGGATAAAACATGGACGAAAGACAAAAAGTACAGCGTATATATGTCCAAATAAGCAGTAGACTTGATGATAATACTCCCCCTGATGAGTATCAACTTGACTAATCACAAACACGATGCATCCTAATATTATATGTCAATTTCTTGAATATTGATGATGACAAAGCTTTGGTAAATAAATCTGCAACATTATCACTGGACCGTATTTGCTTCACTTCAATTTCATGACTCTTCTGGAGTTCTTGAGTGAAGAAAAACTTTGGTGAGATGTGCTTAGTTCTATCACCTTTGATGTATCCTCCTTTGATTTGTTCAATACACGCAGCCTTGTCTTCATAAATTGTTGTTGGAGTGCTTGTAATCAAATATAACTCACATGCATTTCGAATGTGTTATACTACTTATCTTAACCATACACATTCACGTCTTGCTTCATGAAGTGCAATTATCTCAAAGTGATTAGAGGAAGTGTCAGTCAAAGTCTGCTTAGTCCATTGCCAAGAAATTGCAGTATTGCCATATGTGAATACATACCTTGTTTGTGAGCGGGCCTTGTGAGGATCAGAAAGGTATCCAGAATCTGTATATCCTTTTAGAGTTGATTCCTTTGAATAAAATAAACCCAAATCTGTAGTCCCACGAAGGTAACGTAAGATATGTTTCACGCCATTCCAGTGTCGTCGAGTTGGTACAAAGCTGAATCTTGCCAACAAATTAACTAAAATGCAATATCTGGCCTTGTACACTGTGCTAAGTATAATAAAGCACCAATTGAACTAAGATATGGTACTTCAGGACCAAGGAGTGCTTCATTTTCTTCATTTGGACGAAAATGATCTTTCTTAGCATCAAGGGATCTAATAACCATTGAAGAACTTAATGGATGTGCTTTATCCATGTTAAATCACTTCAAGACCTTTTCGATCTATGTTGACTGATGTATGAGAATTCCATTAGATTTATGCTCGATTTTGCATGCCAAGACAATATTTAGTTTTTCTTAAGTCTTTCATCTCAAACTCATCCTTCAAATATTTAGCCGCTTTTGTGAGCTTTTGAGGAGTCCCAAATAAATTTATATCATCAACATATACTGCAAGGATGGCAAATCCGTATTCTGATTTCTTTATAAAAACACAAGGGCATATAGTATTGTTAATATACCCATCATTGATCAAATACTCACTGATGCGATTATACCACATTCTTCCAGATTGTTTTAATCCATATAATAATCGTCTCAACTTAATTAAATACATATTTCATGGTTGTGATGTATCTACTTCAGGCAATTGAAATCATTCAAGGACTTTCATATAAATATCATTTTCTAGTATGCCATACAAATATGCAGTAACTACATCCATGAGACGCATGTCTAGTCCTTCTGAGACTGATAGACTAATTAAATATCGAAACGTAATAATATCCATCACAGGTGAATACGTTTCTTCATAATTAATCCCAGGTCTTTGTGAGAAACCTTGTGCCACTGGACGTGCTTTGTATCTAGCAATTTCATTTTTATCATTACATTTTCTTACAAATACCCATTAGTAACCTACAGGTTTCACATCATTGGGTGTTGGGACTACGAGCCCAAATACTTTTCGTTTTGATAGAGAATCCAATTCTACTTGGATTGCTTCTTTCTACTTTGACCAATCATGTCTACTGTGACATTCATTGACACTGCGTGGTTCATGATCATCATCATCTTTTAAAATTTATGTGGCTATTGCAAAGAAAAATACATCATTAATAACCACTTCTGCACGGTCCCACAATTCTCCTGTGGATGTATAATTTATAGAAATTTCATCATTTGTAAGTACTTGTGCCTCTTCATGATTTTGTATCTCTTCAGGGACTATTTCCTCTTCCGGGGCATGTGTCACTTCAATGACATTTTTCTCTTCGGGGGTTATTATTTTAGAAATTATGGGAATAGCCTCTTCAGGAGTGCTATTTTCTTTAAGACTTGTGTTTTGTTACCCTTTTGTTTTCTTCTTCCGGTTTGAACCCAATGGTCGACCATGCTTCAGGCTTCTCATGGATGATTCATTAGCTACCATAATTGCAGTTTTTCCAATTGGTATATTGATCCTTGCTGGTGTGTTTGCAGCTGATATATAGGACTTGGTTACTTTAGTTGTATCTATAAATGCATCAGGCAATTGGCTGGCAATCTTCTAAAGATGAGTGATTCTCTGTACTTTATTTTCACATTGAGTAGTGCACAGGTCGAGATGAGACATGGATGATGCATTCCAAATAATTTCACGTCGTTCCTCTTTTGGTAGTATATCTCCCCCTAACGGCGGGAATTGACATCATCAAAATGGCAATTCGCAAATCTTGCTTTGAAAACGTCACCGGTCAAAGGTTCAAGATACCTGATGATTGATGGTGAATCAAAACCAATGTATATTCCCAATTGACGTTGAGGGCCCATTTTTGTGCGTTGTGGAGGTGTAATTGGAATTTGTACTGCGCATCCAAACACTCGTAAATGGGAAATGTCTAGAATTTGACCGAGTACCCGTTGAAATGGTGACTGTTGGTGATTAGCAATCGGTCGAATGCGATCCAATGTTGCAGCATGTCCCCAAACAAAACTATGTAACTTTGTCCTCATAAGTAAATGTCGAGCAATCAGTTGGAGTCGTTTGATAAAGGTTTCTGCTAAACCATTCTGTGTGTGTACATAGGCAATTGGATGTTCCTCCTCAATCCCAACTGACATGCAATAATCATCAAAGGATTTAGATGTAAATTCACCAGCATTATTGAGGCCGATCTTCTTGATTTGATAATTTGGAAAATGTGCTTGTAACCGAATGATCTGAGCAAGGAGCCTGGCAAATGCAACATTGCGAGTAGATAACAAGCAAACATTTGACCATCGGGGTAAGGCATCTATTAGCACCATGAAATAGCAAAATGGTCCACATGGTGGATGAATTGGTCCACATATATCCCCTTGGATCGGTTTCAAAAATGTTGGGAATTCAACAAGGACTTTTGTATGAGATGGTCTAATAATCAATTTTATTTGTGAACAAGCAATACATGGATAATCACTAGACAAAAGAATCTTCTAGTTCTTTAATGGATGTCCATGTGAATTTTCAATAATTCGTCTCATCGTTGTTGACCCTGGGTGCCCAATTTTATCATGCCAAAGCATAAAAATGTTTGGGTTAGAGAGCTTCTGGCTCATCACCATATTTAATTCAATTATTGTTATAGTTGTATAATACAATCCTGAAGAAAAAGCAGGCACTTTTTCCACTACAAGCTTCTAGCTTGAAACAATATGAGTAATACATAAATATTCTTTATTATTTTCACATGTGGTCTTAATATGATATCCATTACAACGTATATCTTTAAAACTTAGCAGATTTCTTCTGGATCTGACTGAATATAAGGCATCGTTAATATGGAATATCGTGCCACATGGTAACATTATAGTGGCTCTTCCAGAACCATCAATCAAGTCTACAGGAACTGATATTGTATTTACATTAGCTTCAACTAATGTCATGTGGGAAAAATATTTTTGATCCCGAAGGATTGTATGAGTAGTAGCACTATCTGCTAGACATATCTCTCCACCATTTATCTTGGAACAGAGCGATCCAATACTAAGATCCATACCTTTTAAAAAATATATATCAAATTAATTCAATATAAAATATGAAGAAATAAAATGCATTTTTTTTTAACTTCATTCAATTAAGAAAGGAAAAATAATACACACACTAATAATAGCTTTCAAATAAATAAATAAAAACACAAACTAAAAAAAAATGCATATAACATCCCAAACAATAAAAATGTCAATTGATGTTGACATTTCCATCACCAATTAAGTGATCAATTTTTCCATTTGGATCTTCAAAAAAATCCGAAACGTCGAGATGAGTAATATCCACCGGATCTTTACCATCAATCAAATTTGTTTCTATTTTCTCTTTGCCTTTCTCCTTGAATGAGGCTTGGTAAAGTTTAACCAAATGGTCGGCCGTATAACATGTACGCGACCAATGCCCCTTCAAACCACACTTATAACATTTATTTTCATAATTTGCAGGAGGCTGATTTTTTTCTATCTTGCCTTACTACATTGTTAGACCACTTCTGGTGGTTTTGTGTGGTATTGTTATGACCTCCCCGTGGTCGATAATTATTTTGACCACGGCCTCGCCCATGCCCATGACCACGACCACGACCACGGCCACGACCATGGCTACGACTACGACCATGACCGTTAGATGATGTCACATTCACTTCAGGGATAAATACAGAGCCAGTTGGACGTGATTGGCGATTTTTCATTAACAACTCATTATTTTGTTCAGCCACAAGAAGACATGAAATCAATTCGGAATATTTTGCAAACCTACGCTCTCGATATTGCTGCTGCAAGAGCACATTCGAGGTGTGAAATGTGGAGTATGTTTTTTCCAACATATCTTCTTCAGTGATTTTTTTCTCCACATAATTGCAATTTATAGCTGATTTTGAAAAGTGCATAATTATATTCTGCAACTGTTTTAAAATCCTGCAACTTTAAGTGCCTCCAATCATAACGGGCTCTAGGAAGAATCACTGTCATTTGGTGGTCATATTTTCCTTTAAATTTTTCCAAAGGACAAGGGGATTATTTACTTTAAGATATTCATTTTTCAAGCACTCATCAAGGTGATGGCGAAGAAAAATCATTGCCTTGGCGCAATCTTGTTGGGATGCCTGATTTTTCTCTTAAATTGTATTGCCAAGATTCATAGCAGCAATATGGATTTCAGCATCAAGGATCCAAGATAAATAATTTTTCTCGAAAGATATCAAGAGCAACAAACTCAAGCTTCGTAAGATTCGTTATTCTTGAATTTCTAATATATGAAAAATACAATAATATAAGTAACATTAAAATTATATATATATATATATACAGTCATGATAATTAAAGGTCGGCTTTACGCAAAGTTGCGTAAGGTCGGCTCCATATGGCTAATTTTAGATCACAGTTCGTAAAACTGGCCGTTGGATTAGATGCCCCTCCTCTGTATGCCATGCCTGCAAAAAATCACAGTGATATGATGGTTGTTTTTTGAAATATGTCATTGTGAAAATATGCAACTTATTTGTTCTTCAAAAAATCACAATTTTTTTAACGGCAGTTATTTCAAAAACCAACCGTCAAATCACTGTGATTTTTTGCAGGCATGACATACAGTGGAGGGGCATCTAATCCAACGGTCAGTTTTACGAACTGTAATCTAAAATTAGCCATATGGAGCCGACCTTACGCAACTTTGCAGGCCGGCCTTATATTTTCATGACTGTATATATATATATATGATGGTAGAGATAACTGTTAGCCTAAATGGTTACAATCCAGCATATGTTATATGGTTTTAATGATAACAAACATTTGCCGCTGCGTTATCCAAATATCTTGTGCTTAAATGTTAAATTTGTAAGACAGATTTTCAAGATAGACTGGAGCAAACAAATGGACAACAAAATCCATGAATTGGAGGCTCAAGTATTGAAGATGTTACTATTCCCAGAAAACTGTTTTTCCCTGTGAAAAATTTGGCTAAGTATGAAAAATGAATTTTTGATATATTGAGTTTTCCAAAATAATTTTTGGCGGTAATTGATCCCTATATACTCATTAACTGAGTACAGCCTTGAGGTAGCTTTTATACGTGGTATATAATACCTTACTCGATAGATCAATTTTTGACACTGTTGACGAAAATTATTTTTTGTACTAAAATTGATTTTCTACATTTTGATTTATTGGGAATTTGATTTTCTAGTATTTTCCATTGAATCCAAATGGGGGGTACTTCCTTATTTACATTGTAAACTTAAGTAAATGAAAGTAAAAGTAATTAAAAGTAAAATGCAACCATTTACTTAAATGTTTATATGTAAATAAGTGTTCTGCAGGAATAGTGGCAGATTGCTGTTGGAGTAATTGTCAAAGCTGCTGCTGCAACATTTGACATTGTGAATGCTGATTCAAACATGGCTGCACCTCCAAACGGATTTGTTGCATTTTTCAAACCAGTTTGAATCTGCAGATTGCCAAGACGCTCCTCCTAGACGCTCCAACGTATAGCTGATTTCTAAGGCTATAAATACACTTGCCATGAAGCTTAATTCTACACACAATCATATACACTATTGCAGCTTACAAGTGTTCATCATTCTTGAGTGATTCAATTCATGTATTTCTCTCTATGAGCAAATTAGTTTAAATCTTTGAGAGATATTATTGAGAGCGTATTTGATGTATTCTCAGTGTTGTTGAGAATCATATTGGTGGTCATCCATATTCACTTGTATTTCATGTGAATTTAAGGTTTTGTATAAACCTTGTTTGGTGAGAGTCTTCCACTGTGAAAGAAGGCTGTGTAAAGGTTTGAATCTCCACCGGAAGTGAGATTGATAGTGGATTAATCCTTGAGACGGAGATCTTGAGGCGTGGACGTAGGCGGAGACCGAACCACGTTAAAATCCTTGTGTTTGAATTTCTCTAACTCTATCTCTTGCATTTAAATTTATTTACTAGCTTTATATTTTGCTGAGTTGAGATTTAATCTTGCATTCTAGTTATTAAAAGTTTGAGTTTTCAAAAACACTCTATCCCATTTTTAAATTAGTTTTTAAATTGTCAATACTCTATTCACCCCCCCTCTAGAGTATATTTTGGGCCAACAATAACCTTAGAGTCACATATAGATTATAATTAACATAGAAGCATCTTCTACTGAATAGTAAATAATTGACAATGTCAGAATAATGAGATTTTTTTTTTTAAATTAATTTGATGTCAAACTTCATCATATGACTCCTATTACCGAAACTAATAACAACATATATATACAATAATATATAATCATATTATTAGCATCAAGTAAAAAAAATGGGAAGTCATGACTTACATTTATGGTGTGTTAAAAATTTATAAAAACTTCATTTTTTTTAATTATAAGTCTCTTTTACTTCGGGAATAGAAAAGTCTCATGAACAATAAAAACTTCTAGTTTTTATTTTTAATCACTCTCTTGCTTCAGGAAGAGAATATTTTTCATGACTAGTATAAAATTTAAAAGACTACAATTATTCTTGAAAAAACAAATACCATAGTAAAAATAAAATTAAAAAATATATATATTATACCCACCAAACGTAGGATCATTACCTTAAAATAACTTGGTTAGAACCTTGTGCTGCTAACGTATTATAAAAGTAAGAAAAGGTAGACGAGATAGGAGAAGAAAATCTTGTCTTGCTTGTGTGTTATTCAAGGGGCCTAAGTCCTCCTTTTATAGGCTTACAAGATTAAATAGGGAGAGACAAATGGCTATAGGTTACAAGGGATAGAGGGGGTTACGAGCCTTAAAGTTAGAGGGGGTTACATAGAAAGAAGATGGGTGGTCATCCACCATATTTACAACATTTTTCAGTTTAAGGTCCAATTGATCGAATGTATCATTTACCCAAAAATCTTTTATTTTTTATTTTTAAAGTCAAACATTAGTGGGATAATGGCATTTTTATTGTTTCCTAATTTTAAGCTAAAAATCTTATATAATATAATATTTTCAAATGATAACTATAATGTGTTAATTGTGGAAAGTGTTTGAATTTGAATGTTGTTTAAAAGAAAAATATTATAGCACCAGACACTTTAACCCGAAATTTAAAATCATCCTGAAGTGTCATGCTTTGAGTGGTGTGGTGAGGTCTCTCCTCTCAAACTGCTTTCCTCTTTTTCATACACCACTCAAACCACGACATGTTGGTTTTTAATTTCGGGTTAAAGTGTCGGGTGATATAGAATTATTGTTTTTAAATTTTTTTTTTTTATTGTCATCTAATTATCAAATTGGGTATTAATCTTTATCACATTGTAACAAATGAAACAAATTTGGTTTCAACTTCAAAAAAAAAAAAAAAAAAAACAACATTAGATAAGATTATATTATCCCAAAATAATATCAAACAAATCTTATCGAATACTAATTATATCTCGTTCATTTTACACAAAAGTGCATTTATCTCTGTGTATTTTCCAAAAATTTACTGAATTTTATAAATAACATTATACAAAGAGACACATGTATGCTTGTTATTTTTCAATCTTTATGTATCATTCCAACTTTAATAGTTTTGGGGCATTTTACTGCAATAAACCTAAGTTATTCAAATATTACATGAATGAACTCGATCTAAAATTATTTACACACAACTTTTACTATTCTTTTGGACTAAAATAACCTTTTAACGGTCAAAAAATTGATTTTTTTTTTCAAATTTTATACATAATCCCTACAGAAACATGTAATCTTTAAAAATATGCATAATCCCCAATCCCCACTATAACTAATAATTTCTAAATGAATATATAATCCTCAATCCCCAATGATATGTAGAATTTCCAAAATTGGTTAGAACCCCCAATCCCCATTATGTTAGAACTTAGAATCCCCATTTTTTTATTTTTTTCAATTGTGTAGAATCTCCAAAATAAAAGCTTCAGTTTCTACGTGAATGCGTCTACACACACACACACACACACACACGAAGAGCCAATCTTATAAGGAGGACGTTTTAACATTTCAAAACGTTAGCCCATTTCTACTGGGTATTTTGAAAATTAGGTTATTGAATTAGATCCTCTCCTTATGGATGTCATGTATGCCAAAAATCATAACGATCCAATGTTCGGTTTTTCAAAAACCTATCCCATGTATCCCAATGGATGTGGATTAACATTTCGAAATGTCAGGACCTACTTATATGACCATCTATGTTACAAGGACTCGTGTACAAGTGTCAGGTGCGGGTACGTGTCCAAGTGTCAGATTCGTCTATTTTCCGAAGATTTTCCACTATTTTGAAGTATCCGACAAGAGTACCCTTATCCTCGTCCAAGGATCGGGTGCGGGTACTTCGAGGTGAAGTGAAGAGTCCGTGTAACATAGATGATCATTTATATAAATATATAAACACACAAACAGAAATAGACTTACTAAAGGATAAGAAAGTTATGTACCTACCACTTTCCCATGGCGTTATGCCAACTGAGTTACTCTGCCAATGCAGTTCCCCAGGTTCTCTTATGTCAATTCCTGCAAGTAATTTATTAAAAATATTATGGAAACTTTGGTTAAGCCATGATCGAGATTTAAACTTCTTCTATCTTATTTTTACAGAATTCTTTTTTCTTAATTTCACTTATAGGATGCTCATCTCGATCAAGAATGGCTGCAATATTAAACATAATTTTAAGTATTGAGCAGATCCACATAAGAAATGAAATACTCTTCTATAGCAAGGCATCCAAAACATACATTTTGGCGTCCACATGTGAGCATAATGAACAATTAAAGTAATATCCACCTCTCAAAATAATCATTTCATTGTGTTTAATGTGGAGCAAAATTAAAAAAATTTAGCATCCCTCATTGTATAGCTCAATAGCCCATCCAGGCTCCCCTCAAGGACCAAGATATATATACATATTTCTCTCTCTCCCTCTCTCACTATATATATATATATATATATATATATATATATATATATATATAAACACACATACACAAACACTTAACTTTTTTTTTTCAAGAATATTTCGAAATATCATATGGATGAAATAGCTAAAATTTGGGCTGCTAAGTAAAAACAAAATAAATTAATTAATTTCCTTTATCCTAAAACTTTTATTCTTCATGAATAAATATATCCATTTTCACTGCACTAATAGTATTTTTACTAAATACAGAATCATTTTCACCATACTGGTATCTATTTTCATTAGGAAAGAGATTCGTGAGAGTGAAATTTAATTCATAGAGAGAAAAAAAAAAGAAAGAAATGAGAGAAGAGGAGATTGATTGGGAGAGAGATTCATGGGAGATTTTTTTGGAATGAAATAAATGACAAGTATAGAGAATGGGAGAGGAGAGAGAAAGAGGAGATTGGAGAGATATATGAGAGATATTTTTGTAATGAAATAAATGAGGTGAAATAGAAATCTAGAAATCTTGGAAGATTTTTGAGTTAAAGGGTAATTTTGCTTACCAAATGCCAAAAGGACTTTTGGCATTTAAAAAAAGTTAAGTGGACTTCATGCAGCAAAGTTAGTTAAAATTGGATGTTAGCCTTATGGCTTCCATCATGACCTTTTAGGTTAGAGTTTTGATGATAACAAACGTTGATTTTGTTGGCTAATATGCTTGTTTATTAATGCATGTTTTATATGATCATATGAGAATCATATATGTATATGCTTTATTAAGTATTTATTAATACCACGCTTTGCATATTATATATGGAACTTAATTAGCATGGATTTGTTTTGCCAAAAGTATGCATGTGCTTAATTCATTGGTATTTTATTTGCATAAATGCATGTTGTTAGGGGGGCTTCTATTAAGCCTTCATTGCTTTATTTGTTTTATATGCAAATTGTATACAATGTTTGTCATCACCAAAAAGAATGAGATTGTCAGCCTTGTGGCCTCAATCCAACTTTGTTGTATGGTTTTGATAATAACAAACATTGTCTTGTGTTTCTAATGTTTGTATCTTACTGTACATTTGCAAGATAGGAACCAAGATGACAATGAGACAAGCTGAGCAAAGCCAAATTAAGCTCAAGCATGAATTTGGAAGATCATTAAAGCTTAGCTTAAGTGGATTAATTGCATATTCACTAAGGAGCATGGAGCAAAGAGCAATGACATTGTTGGAGTTTCAAGAATGAAGCCAAGCACAAGAATTGAAGACTCACTTGTGAAGACCTTGTAATAATTCTTGTATAAGAGTGTTAGGATTTAATTGTATAAATCTCTTGGCTCATTATATTAACCTAGATGGACTTTAAGACATCATTGACACACTCTATGTTAAGTCCTTGAGATGTTTTGGTGGTTGGTTGACTTGGTTCAAGCCATTTTTTGCCTTAGTTTTGATCAAAATTGTTTTATCTTGAAAAATAGGCAAAAATTGTCTTGGCCGTTTGAACGGACGTCCTCTGTTTGAACTGATGTAGTCACCATTTGAATGGGACATAAGTTATGTTTTGGGAATTTAGTTGTAACGGCTAGTCCGTTCGAACGGGACCTCAGGACGTTTGAACGGTGAAGTGCTGAAAAGTGTATAACACCTAGTTTTTGTCTCCCAACAGTCATATTTGACCCTAGCCTTATAAATACTTACTCTTTGGGTCTTAAATGAGCTAATGATCATACACAAACACATATCAACTTAGCATACATCAATATTGTGTGGTATTAGCCAAAGATCATCATTTTCTCTTGAGTGAATTTGTTTCAATCTTTGAGAGATATTTGTGTGAGCTTTATTTGTACATATCTACTATTCAAGTTTAGTTAAAGAGGTTGGTCTTGAGCCTTAAAAAAGATCATTGGGTTTTGGTAACCCTTGTGGAGCTTGGAGTTGGTCTTCAAGCAAGTTGTAAAAGTTTTGATCTTGAGCTTAGAAAAATATTGGGTTTTGCTATCTTGACCCGAAAGAAGTATAGTGGTGTAAAGGTTTGGCCTCTACCGGTCAAAGAGATCGTTGATGGTGGATTGGGGAATTCTTGCGCTTGGTGTCGAACCACGTTAACATTGTGTGTTTGCTCTCTCTATCCCTTAACTCTTGCAATTTATTTTTCCATACTTGTGCTTATTAGTTGATAAATTGCATAGTTATTGTGAATTGTTAATTTAGCTTTTAATTCCGCATTATTCGTAGTTGTTTGCTATTGACACTATTCACTCCCCCCCTCTAAAGTCTATACTTAGGACAACAATCGGTACCAGAGCAGAGGCTCTTCTTGAATTTATATTCTTTGAGCTTAAGATCTTTGCAAACTTGATTCTATTGGTTTCACTAGTATGGAATTTCAAAATGATTTTTGTCTTGTTGGACACATTCATGAAACTACTTCTCCAAGAAGAGTAAATAATTTTGAAGATGATTTCATTGAAAGTGGATTGTCGTATAAGCAACTTAAAATTTTGTGTGAATCTTTATACAATGAAAATGAAGATTTGAACGAAATACACACACTTTTGAAGAATGACTTGTTATCCATTTCAAAGAAGAAAATGGTTCTTGAAGAACAAAATTTGATTTTTGAAAAGGAAAATGGGGATCTGAAAAACACTCTTGGAATTTTGAGAAACACTCCCTCCACCTCAATTTCATCAAATTATTTTGAATCATTGAGTAATGAAAATATTGTTTTTAAAAATGAAATTGATTTATTTGAAGAAAAATTGAGAATTTGTGAAAGTGAAAATATTTCTTTGAAAATGAGAGACACACTTTAAAAAAGGATAAAGGCATTTTAAAAATTGCTCATGTTTCTAAATCTAAGAAGCCACGTCATGTTATCAAGTCAAGACCCAAGGGAATTCCTAATTGTCACAATTGTGGTGCTAAAGGACACATTCGTCTCAAATTCCCCAAGCCTAATGTCAAGAATTTTGTTGATAAAAGTCAATGATATGCCTTGAAGAATAAACCTAGGAAAATTGTCCATCAACCAATACACATATATCACTCTCCTAGATTTATTCTTACTTGCCACCATTGTAGCAAAAATGGTCATATTAGACCAAATTGCTTTCACCTCCTAAGAGACTATAGAAGGCTTCCATATAATTTTGGAACCTATGAAACACATTGGTATAGAAAGAGGACTAGACCCCCTGAAGTTGTTTTGGAGCAACCTAAGGTGAAGACCATTTGGGTATGGAAAGATGATCATTTCCCTCCTAGTGCTTGGTGCATCTTAGTCCGAAATGACTATAAATTACTCATAATTCGAAATGACTATAAACTATCCATAGTCCGAAATGACTATAAACTACCTTGTCATCTGTAAACTAAGTTTTTTGCCATCTCCTATTTATCATTGCATATTCTTCTCTATGGTGATTTGAGCTTATATTTGTTTTTGATGATTATTATTTCTAATATATCACTTTGGACGAGATTTGTTTACATTCATTAATTAGGGAGGAGCATGTTCTTACATGATGAAAAGATGATGGAATTATGCCGACAAACCTTTGATGACGAAAAGGCTTAAATTTGACCATGATGGATTAAGATCACAAGTGGAGGCACCCACCATCAATTCTCCAAGAACAATGGCAATGAAACCAACTTGAATGGTAATTTGTAAGAATTTCTTATAAATTCTTATTTATAATTTTTCTGTATTATGCTTACAGAATTTTAATTCAATACATTTTATTGCACCATGTACATTTAACTTTGTTGATTTCTTTTTATTAAACATTTGTTGCAAAAAGAAGGAGAATGGTTTTCAAAATATGCATTGTCTTTTGGAAGAGCTATAGCATATTTCTTGTACCTTTGCTTGTACTAAATTTGACCATGAGCTAAAGCATATTTCTTTTATCCTTTATGTATTTTTATTTTTTTTATTTTTTTTGTTTATGACAAGAGGAGGAGAAGTTGTGAATTGCATGATGAGATTGTTTGAGGGGGAGCTACATTTGCATAATGGTTTGTTATGACTCTTTATGCTATGGTTGGATTTATATATCTTTGGTATCATAACTTACTTCCTTGCATCTTAGTATTATGTTTATTGGTATCTTTACATATGTAACCCCATTCTTATAGTAAGGGGGATTTGAGAAGAAGCTTGTCATTTCTTCAAATTTCCTAACTTATTTGTTATATTATGTTGTAGATATCAAAAAATTAGTGATGCCACGATCACCGTTCGATTGATCAACGATCAAAGATACAGCATTGACTGGTCAATAATTCAAGTTCAAGACTGGACTGGGCCCCACTAGCAAGGGTGACTCATCAAGGCTAATGTGGGTCCATGACAATTGACACATGTCAACACATAGGAGGCGACATCATCACACAAAAAGATAAGTTTTCCACTTATCTTTAAATTAAATTAATTAGAAAATAGTTAAAATAACTATTTTCTAATTGACCAAGATCCTTTAAAGATAAGCATCAACTCCTATATAAATAGGAGGCTCTCATTCAAGAAAGGGGGACTTTTCCAAAGTATTGAAGTGCTGCCAAACTCAAAACTTTCAACTAGAGAGTCGAAGCTCTACAAAACACCAGACCTTCAGGCATTCATCACTTTGAGAGATTCAACAGCCACGAGACACAAGTGACGAATCTTCTATTTTGAAGCCCGATTCAAGATCAAGCATTCATCGCCCTTGGATCAATATCAAGCTACCATTTGATTCAAGATCAATCTAATCTAGCCCTTGGATCAACATCAACAACATTAAGCCATTGCTCGTTTTGAGATCAAGCTATCTCAGCCATTGGATCGTTAAGCTATCAAATGAGATTTAATTAGAGAATTTTATTCTTTTGTAGAAAATGTACCCAACAGAAGATTGAACCCATTAATTTTCATAAATTAATACAAAATTCATACTTGTCCATATTTTTCTTGTTCTTTATTTTTCAAGATACGAAATTTGTGTGCACATATGCAATTGGTTTGTCATCATAAAAAAAGGAAAAATTGTTAGCCTTATGACTTCCATCATGACCTTTTAGGTCAAAATTTTGATGATAATAAACATTTATTTTGTTAGCTAATATGTTTGTTTAATGATGCATGTTTTATATGATCATGTGAGCATATATTATTTATGTATATGCTTTATTAAGTATTTATTGATACCAAGATTTGCATATTATATATATATGGAGCTTAATTAGCATATATTTGTTTTGCCTAAAATATGCATGAGTTTCATTGGTATTTTATTTGCATAAATGCACATTGTTAGGGGGAGCTTCTATGAAGCCTTCATTGCTTTATTAGTTTTATATGCGAATTGTATATAATGTTTGTCATCACCATAAAAGGAGGAGATTGTTAGCCTTGTGGCCTCAATCCAACTTTGTTGTATGGTTTTGATAGTAACAAACATTGTCTTGTGTTTCTAATGTTTTGCATCTTAGTGTACATTTGCAAAATAGGAACTAAGATGACAATGAGGCAAGCCGAGCAAAGCCAAAGCTTAAGCATGAATTTGGAAGATCATTAAAGCTTAGCTCAAGTGGATTAGTTGCATATTCACTAAGGAGCATGGAGCAAAGAGAAATGGCATTGTTGGAGTTTCAAGGATAAAGCCAATCACAAAAATTGAAGACTTAGTTGTGAAGATTTTGTAATAATTCTTGTGTGAGAGTGTTATGATTTAATTGTATAAATCTCTTTATAGGTTAAACTCTCTTGGCTCTTTATATTAACCTGTATGCACTTTAAGACATCTTTGACAACTCTATGTTAAGTCACTATGATGCCTTGGTGGTTGGTTCAAGCTACTTTTGCCTTAATTTTGATCAAAATTGTTTTATCTTGAAAAATAGGCAAAAACTGTCTTGACCGTTTTCGGGCCTACAAGGCCGTTTGAAAGGACATCCTCTGTTTGAACTGATATGGTCACTGTTAGAACAGGATAAAATCTATGTTTTAGGAATTTAGTTATAACGGTTAGTTCGTTCGAACAGAGCTTTAGGCTGTTCTATTGGTGAATTGCTAAAAAGCGCATAACGGCAGGTTTTTGTCTCCTAACGGCCATATTTGACCATAGCCTTATAAATACTCATTCTTTGGGTCTTGAATGAGCTAATGATCATACACAAACACATTCCAACTTAGTATACATCAATCTTGTGTGGCATTAACCAAAGATCATCATTATCTCTTGAGCCATTTAGTTTCAATCTTTGAGAGATATTAGTATGAGCTTTATTTGTACACATCACTCTTTGAAGAGTTCATTCTTGTATACAAATCTTCATCTCTACATCTTGGTTGTAAAAGGATTGGGCAATACCCTTGTTGGAAGAGGTTGAACTTGAGCCTTGAAAAAGATCATTGGGTTTGTAGAAAAATAGAATCCACTCTGTCCCACATTACCTAAATGAAAGGCTTGTTATAGCTTCATATACCTGTATTGGGCACTCCACCTATAAGCTTAGGCTTTTAGGTTGGATTGGAAACTTAACATGGTATCAGAGCATTGGTTATCCATGTGACAAGGCCCAAACGAGCCTGAACGTGAGGGGAAGTGTAGAATAATAGAATCCAGTTTATCCCACATCGCCTAAATGAAAGGCTTGCTATTAGGCCCTCCACCTACAAGCTTAGGCTTTTAGGTTGGGTTGAAAACTTAATAGGGTTTTGGTAATCGTTGTGGAGCTCGGAGTTGGTCTTCAAGGAAGTTGTAAAGGTTTTGATCTTAAGCCTACAAAAATATTGAGTTTTGCTATCTTGACTCGAAAGAAGAATAGTGGTGTAAATGTTTGGTTTCTACCGGTCAAAGAGATCGTTGATAGTGGATTGGGAAATCCTTGAGCTTGGTGCTTAAGACGTGGACGTAGGCTTGGTGCAGAATCATGTTAACATCACGTGTTTGCTCCCTCTATCCCTTAACTCTTGCAATTTATTTTTCCATACTTGTTTTTATTAGTTGATAAATTGCATAGTTATTGTGAATTGTTAGTTTAGCTTTTAATTCCGCATTATTTGTAATAGTTTAACATTGATACTATTCACCTCCCTCTAGCATCTATACTTGGTACAACATAGGACTTCTAGCCAAAATTCCCTTTTTTAAAATTTATATATCAAATTTATATTTCGATGACTTGTGTGGTAATTTGAAGAGTCAATTTTCATAGTTCACTTTAAGAGACTCTTCAAGCTTTTTTTTTTTCTTTTTAAATATTGTATTTTGACTTCTATGCTTTAACCAATTTAAACATATTTTCTATTCTTTTTTGTCCATTTGAATTTTTAATGGCTCATGTAGCAATATGAAGAGCTTCTTTCTCTCTGTTTTAAATTGAAGAGTGAGAAAGTTGAGCTCAATTGGAAGATCAATTTTGAAGAGTGTGCTGTAGAGTGCAAAATAACGATGAGCCATTAAAGAGTGTGCTGTCGACTTAGTCTTCAAAATTGTATTATTTATCTTCCACATAGTCTCTCGTAGAGACTCTTCAAAATTGTATTATTTTAAGGAGTGTGCTGTAGAGTGCAAAAGTTGAAGAGTGTGCTGTTGACATTCTCTCGACGATGCTCTAAAAATAATGATGATGGTGATGAGGAAATAATATAAGGGAAAATAAGCCAGAGATCCCAGAAAACTGAATTTTTTAGTTTAAGGTCCAATTGATCGAATATATCATTTACACATAAATCATTTTTTATTTTTAGAGTCAAGTCAAATATTAGTGGGATAATGGCCTTTTTACCGTTTCCTAATTTTCAGCTAAAATTCTTATCTAATATACTATTTTTCGGATGAAAACTATAATGAGTTAATTGTGGTAAGTGTTTGATTTTGAATGTTGTTTAAAAGAAAAATACTATAGCACTAGATACTTTAACCCGAAATTAAAAACCATCCTGATGTGTCATGCTTTGAGTGGTGTGGTGAGTTCTCTCCTCTCAAACTGCTTTTCTCTTTTTCATACACCACTCAAATCACGACATGTTGGTTTTTAATTTCGGGTTAAAGTGTTGGGTGATATAGAATTGTTGTTTTTAAAAATTTATGTTTATTGTCATCTAATTATCAAATTGGGTATTAATCTTCATCACATTGCAACAAATGAAACAAATTTGGTTTCATCTATTTAAAAAAAAAAAACCTACATTAGATAAGATTATATTATCCCAAAATAATATCAAACAAATCTTATCCAATACTAATTATATCTCGTTCATCTGACACAAAAGTGCATTTATCTCTGTGTATTTTCCAAAAATTTTTTGAATTTTATAAATAACATTATACGCAGAGACACATTTATGCTTGTTATTTTAAAATCATTATATGTATCATTCCAACTTTAATAGTTTTGGGGCATTTTACAGCGATAAACCTAAGTTATTCAAATATTACATGAATGAACTCGATCTAAAAATATTTACACACAACTTTTACTATTCTTTTGGACTAAAATAACCTTCTAACGGTCAAAAAATTGATTTTTTTTTCAAATTTTATACATAATCCCTACAGAAACAATAATCTCTAAAAATATGCATAATCCCCAATCCCCACTATAACTAATAATTTCTAGACGAATATATAATCCTTAATCCCCAATGATATGTAGAATTTCCAAAATTGGTTAGAACCCCCAATCCCCATTATTTTATTTTTTTTCAATTATGTAGAATCTCCAAAATTGAAGCTTCAGTTTCTACGTGTATGCATCTATATATATAGTCTTTGCATTTCGTAATGTTAGCCCATTTCTACCGGATATTGTGAAAATTAGGTATTGAATTAAATATTCTCCTTATGAATGTCATGTATGCCAAAAATCTTAATGATTCAACGTTCGGTTTTTCAAAAACCTATCCCATGTATCCCAATGGATGTGGATTAACATTTCGAAATGTCAGGACCTACTTATATGATCATTTATATAAATATATATAGATAAACACACAAACAGAAATAGACTTACTAAAGGATAAGAAAGTTATGTATTCTACCTCTATCCCTTGGCGTTATGCCAACTGAATTACTCTGCCATTGCAGTTCCCCAGGTTCTCTTATGTCAATTCCTGCAGGTATTATGAAAAATATTATGGAAACTTTTGTTAAGCCATGACAGAGATTTAAACTTCTTCTATCTTATTTTTACAGAATTCTTTTTTCTCAATTTCTCTGATAGGATGCTCTTTTTGACCAAGAATAGCTGCAAGATTAAACATAATTTTAAGTATTGAGAAGATCCGCATAAAAAATTGGCAACCCCCATTGTTTAGCTCAAGAGCCCATCCGGGCTCCCGTCAAGGACCAAGATATATTTACATCTCTCTCTCTCTCTCTCTCTCTCTCTCTATATATATATATATATATATATATATATATATATATATATGAGCAAAATTAAGGATTTTCTTAAAAAGTCTACTTCTTTCATGAATATTTCGAAATATCATATGGATGAAATAGCTGAAATTTTTGTTGCTAAGTAAAAACAAAATAAATTAATTTATTTCCCTTTATCCTAAAACTTTTATGCTTCATGAGTAAATATATAAAAACAAAATGGAAGAAAATAGTGTATTCAGAAACATTAATTTTTGGTCCTAAGGGGTCTAAATTGGCTTAGTTTTACACTTTTGAATGGGAAACTTTGTTTTCCAGGAAATAGACATGGCCACAATGAAACAAGATTAATTTCTCTAAATGAAGTATGATGAGCTCTGGAAATGATGCTACAAGCATTATTATATATATATTTCTAAGACGATATATATTCTAGCGAATTAAAAATAGAAAGAACTAACCTTGACAGCATATGAAACGATTGTACCAAGACGGCCTGGCCAAATGTGGGGCTGAACATACTTTGATGGAATCGATCTCCAGGTCAGGAATGTGCATAATCTTTGGCCAATCCTGGCCTCCTCCGGCCTCCTGGCATTGTTTTGTTAGTAGGGGGCATCCCTGAATATGCAAATGTTGAAGCAAGGAGGAAAGACCCTCTCCTGGCAAGGATTGGAGCATAGGACAGTCTTCAATGTAAAGGTCCTTGAGGGAGGTGAGGCACTTCAATATGTCCTCGGGGCCTAGGGAATTAAGTTTGGGGCATGAACCAATAATCAGGCATTCAAGTGCAGTGGGAAGCCCTTGGCTTGCCAATGTAACAAGATTGGGACAGCCCCTAATGGACAGTATTTTGAGAGACGTCAAACTTCGCAATGACCCTTCTTCTTCGTCTTCAGACAGAGACTCAAGAACTTTGCAGTCGCGGATGTATAATGCCTTTAGGTGAGGGAGTTTGGGCCATTTCGTAAGAGAGGTCAGATTTGAGATGTTGGAAATAACCAAGGTTTCTAGAGCTCTGGTACTGAGTATCGCCCTCACTAATGTTCCATCAGGACATGCATCCATTGCCATATGATGAAGCCATGTAGCTCGCTCTGAAATTGAGAGGGCAGTTAAAAGTTCGCACCTACTTATCTCCAGTTTTTCCAGGTACAAGACGTCTGGAAGTGCCTGCATCATGGGGCAACTTATAATTTTCAGTTCGAAGAATCTAATCCAATAATGTTGATGGTGTCGGGCTACAACTTGGGCTTGATCATTTACAGCAGAATGTTGTATAATCTCTTCCTTCCGATTCTCCAGAACAGGATTGTCAACAAGTATTAAGAACAATAGCGAAAAGGTAACTGGAAGAGCCCTCAATGAGTCGCACTTTTTGATCTTCAGAACTATTAGATTGGGAAAGAAGGGCGGCAACTGTCTCAGCTTGGGGCAGTTACTAATACTCAAATCTCTTAGCATTCGTAGAGAAGGGCTTTGCAAATCGGCCCATTCCTCCAAATCTCGCATGCCTTTAATGGAGAGGTGGTGGAGCTGAGGTAGCTGACCAAGAGAGAGGCTTTTGCATTTGGTACAGTGCTTTAAGGAAATACTAACCAGATTTCGAAACAGCTCATCCCTCATCCAAGCTGGAAACGTGGAACCCCTGTAGTGACAAATTTGGAGCTCTTTGATCTCTGAGTGAGGTTCTAGGCCTTCAAGTACTCTCACTTCAGCTGCATCATCACCAGTATCTCTATCGCTCCATTCAAACACCACCTTTTGAAGGCTTTCTTTCTCTTTCAAATTAGCATCCCCTGCATTTACTACATTTTCAAGCTTTGAAATATGCAGTGCTCCTGTAAGATACTTCATATCCTTCAATTCATCAATTCCATATCCACTTCCTCGACCAACCTGAAATGCATGCAAATTTTCTAAATTGATCAAGCTCCCAATTCTTGGCGGCAGTGTAGAGGCCTTGTACCAGAACAATTCATCAAGCTCCAGATGCTGCAGGTTAATTAGGTTCCCAATGTCCTTGGGTAAATCGAAAAGCCAAAGGCAACCAAGGAGTTTTAGTGTTTCCAAATGGTAGAGGTTGCATATGGAGTTGGGAAGCATTTTGATTTCAGTTTTTGAGAGGTTGAGATACCGCAGCAGCTTTAACTCCTTAACTGATTCTGGCAATTCTTGGATTGTGCTTGAACTCAGATCCAACACCCGCATGAACCTCATGGTACGAAACATTTTATCAACGGCTTGACCAAAATTTTTCAAGTAATCAGAAGGAAATAGAAGTGTGCGTAACTTCTTAGATTCGCCAATGATCTCCAAAGCTGGTTGCTCCACATCTTCACAAAGTAATGAGACGTGACGAGTCTTTTCTGAAGTAAATTTTTCTGAAGTAGACTGCTTATCCCTCACTTGGCGGCTATGGGGGCTCGAAATTGACAGTGCCAAGTCATGAATAAGATCATGCATCCTATATCTTTCCTCTCTCTCAGCATTTGAAGATTGAAAGAAAGACCTCACCAACAAATCATGAAAATATTGGTTTCCAGTTACCTCTGCCCTTTCTTGCCCTCTGCTTTGAATATATGCTTCTGCCATCCACAGCTTGATCAACTCTTTCTTGCAGAATGAATAACCCTTGGGAAATAAGGAACAGAATGCAAAACACTGCTTTAGATAAGGAGGTAGATGGTAATAACTTAATTTCAAAGCAGGCAAAATTTTAGACTCCTGTATATGCCATATCCAACTGTCAAGGATGTTTTGCCATTCTTGAACGTCAACAAAACCACGCAAGAGACATCCCATTGCCTTCACTGCTAAAGGCAAGCAGTTACACTTGTCTACGATCTTCTTGCCAATTACTTCCAATTCTCTCTGTGCTCCATTAGGCGAACCACCCTCCTTAAATGCGATCATTTTAAACAAGGACCAACATTCGTCATCTGACAAACCGGACAGAGGATAGTCCACTACCTTGATGTGCAGAGCATTTGAGACATTGGTATGTCGACTGGTAACCAAGACTTTGCTTCCTTTTCCCCCTCGTTTCAAGAGTACTTGAAGCGACTCCCAGTCTGTAGAATTCACGTTCCAAACATCGTCTAGAACAAGTAAAAAGACTCTTCCCTCCAAGATTGCTAAAAGATGACTCTCTAGCTGACTTCGAGTTGTGTTGATGTTCATCGGCATTTTAGAATGGAACTCTATCATCTCTCTAAGAATCCGCTTCAAGTTAAAGTCCATTCCGACCTTGACCCACATCCGAAGAGAAGAATCGAAATGATTCTCTATCTTTTGGTTGTTGAAGACAAGTTGAGCAAGTGTTGTTTTACCGATACCACCCATCCCAGTTATGGCTATGGCGGAAAAATTGCAATCATTATCAGAAGCACCTGATAGCAAAACATCAATGATCTCCTCTAGATCAGCCTCTCTACCTACAACACCCGATTCGTCCACCAGAGGAGTAGTCTCTGGACTGATCTCTGCTGGCCTCACACTGTCACCTTGTTGCTCATTGAGACGAAATTGATCTTTTTCATTTGCAATTTCTACAACTCTTGCTAGAAGCTTTTTAATCTCCAAAGCAGCGTCATATTTGTGGGAAGGAATAGGAAAGCAAATGTATTTACGATGTGCCCGCTGCTTTTTTTTTGACAAATAAACTTGTGTTGAAAACGAATCCAATACATCCTCAGCATCATAAGCTACATCTCTCAGCTTTGCCAGCCAATCTTCCAAGGCCTTACTCTTCACTTGCTTCTCCTCGGCATCTTCAAGTACCGATTGGATTAAGGTGAATTTGCTTTCCAGCCTTTCGATGTCCTCCTTCACCCCTTTCACCAAATGATATTGATTTTTTATCAAGGAAGATATTTCCTTGATTACCTCACCAACAATGGGACCTACTATAGCTGAAATTAGGTCACTCATGGCTTCCCAAAATGCCCAAAAAGAAGAAGAAGGGGAAAAGGATCAAATATGGAGTTATGGTAGTGGAGATATATCGATGGAGAGAAATATTGCGGTGAATTTGCTTTCCTGCTTTTTGATGTCCTCCTTCACCCCTTACACCTTTTTGCTTTTTTGTTTTTCAACTCTTTATGCAAAGGACTATTCAAAGTATTAGAGATCTGTTTGCACTTTTCAGAATATTCAATTCAATTAGACAAGTCAAAGTATTAAACTATTGGGTCTGCTTGCACTTTTCGTCAAACTAGGTAGCCGCATTGGAGTGCATGCTATCTACAACCATACCAATTTTAAAAAGTCAAGCAAAATTATATACCCATTTTAAAATGGGTCACGCTAAACATAGATGGTTAGATTTTAGGACTTTTCTGAATATAATATTTTAAAAAGTATATTTTAAATGATGTGTCAAATGATACAATCTTTTTTTTTTTTTTGGCAATCTCTGTAAAAAAACTTAGATTCATTAGAAATATTTATTGGAATAATTTTTTAGGATGTATGGCATTTCTCTATCCCATTTCATTGCGCACTAAATGCTGCGCGCGGTTAATAAGTCCCTCCGGGGTAATGTAATCAAAAGAGTACATTGAAAATTGACTTTGAGATTGATGCGAGCAAGCCTAGACTCATGATTAATTTGATGAATCAAAGTTAATTGAAATTGATATAGATTTTAATATGGGACTTATTTACACCCATTTGAAGTTTAAGCAATTTGTTTAATATTATAAGACTCTTGATTATAGTTTTGCATGTCATGATATTACTTTAGAATGATATTTCCTATTTACTATCTCTGTTCATTTTAATTTGTTGTTTAACTATTTAATTTGCACTTTTTTGAATTTATATATATAATATATTGTAGGGTTCATTTGCATTAACTTTTTATAAAATAATTTTTTTAGCTTAAAATTTCACTTGATTAGATTCTTTTTTTATAAATATTATGCATGGCAAAAATTGCAGTGATTCAATGGTCGGTTTTTAAAATATAGGTTATGCAAAATTGAGACGATATCCAAAGGTTAAAAATATCACAATTTTTTATAATATGTATTTTAAAAAACGACTATCGAATCACTATATTTTTTGCACGCATGACATGGATAAAAAGAATAACTAATCCAATACTTGGTTTTTCTAAGTCTTCACATAAGCTTATATTTGTACATACCTATAAAAAAATTAATATATATATATATATATATATATATATATATATATATATATATATATATATA
>JAESVK010001291.1:67943-78293 GCA_017140935.1 Hamamelis virginiana
ATATATATATATATATATATATATATATATATATATATATATATATAGATAGATAGTTATGTTCTAGTCGCGAAAGTCAATATGAAACCCATAAATAATCCAGTCAATATATGCTTATATAAGTTTATATAACACGAAGCCCATAAATAATTGTGAGATACATATTTTGAAAAATTGACTATCGGATTATATATTATACTTATGCATGTGTTATATGCCAAAAATCACACTAATCCAATGGCCTGTTTCTCGGAAATATCACTGAGAAAAATTGTGACAGTTTTCATCTGTCATAGTTTTTCATAGCTATATTTTGAAATTCTGTCATCGGATTACCGTGATTTTTGGCATGCATGGCATTTATAAACTCAGTATTTAATCCAACGATCAGGTTTTTAAAATATAAGTTTCATAATTATTTATGAACTTCATGCTTACATATATGTAGGCTAAGGCTGAATTTCGCAAAACTTCCACTTCCATTTTTTTGCTTAAAAAAAGTAGAAAAATGAAAGTTTTGGTAGTAAATCCCGTTTGGCAAGTGACTTCTATTTCCTACTACATGGAAGTGTGAACCAGCTTTCCCGCCGCCGCCGCCGCTGCGGGGCATGCGCGTGGTTTATGGGACCACATCATCACTGCGTGTGATTTGGGATTTTTGAAAACAAAGGAGTCGCCACCTTATTTTTAAGGAATAAGGAAACCATAAAAATATTTTATTTTCAATAAAACATAACAAACTCCGTTCAATGAAAAGACAGTCTTCGAACCAAAGATGGATCTGGGGGCTAGGTTACGACGTGGGAAGGTTCCAAGTTCTTACTTGTAGGCACCCACCTCGCCCTAATTAAAGGACTTCTAATTTATTTGGGCTATTTAAAATCTTAATGCAAACAATCCTAAATAATCTAATCAACCAATGAAAATAATGATATAAATGCAATATTCTATAATAATAATAATAATAAAACGACATACAAACAAACCCTAGAAACCTAGGACACCCCACTAGCATCCTAGGGCGAACTTGAGCCCTATTAGCGCATACGTAACCTACTAGTGTTACCTAGCAAGTTTCAAAGTCCACGTAGTTCGACTACCCTAGGACTCTTCTATTGTAATGAACCACATCATCTAAAAGTATTCAACTTTATCCAAGAGATTTTCGAGAGTTTTTATCCATTTGAAATTGTTTTGCAAAACAATTCGATAATTAAAAGATTTCCAATGCAATTGGAAATTTAAAAGATAAAACTTATCTTTTAGAAGCAAACCTCAATTTAAACTTCTTTTCCAAATCAATCGTTATCCACGGAATTTCATTCCAAAACTATTTCTTTTTCAAAAAAATCATTTCAACGTAAATTCTTTTAAAAGACTCCCATTTCATGGGGAAACCATTTAATAAATCAATTATTTTCAATAAAAATCATTTTTAAAATCTCTCTCAAAGATAGACTCCTAAACTCGTTAAAACACTCGAATTTGAATGCAACTTTTACAACAAAGAAAAGTCCTAGGGAATGTCAAGTGACCTTTCTAATCCTAGGGTCTCTAACTAACCCCTAAGTCAATCTAAAGACCTTAAAGGTTAATGCAATGCATGCTGAAATTTAAACAAAATAGGCAAATATGCATGATATTAATTCTAATAATGCATGAAAAATGCTCCTAAATGCATACTAATTCAACTATGTGAACCTAGGCATATTTTTAAGTTGAATTTGACCCTAAAATGATTTTTAGAATAATTTAAAACCACTTTTCAATTCTGGACAGATTCGAATGTGGATCTTAAACCATTCTGAAAACCTTGAAAATAAAGAATAAAAACCATGGCAATGACCTAACATGCATCCTACATGAATATACTATGAGACAATATAAAGAAACATGCATTAATGTGGCCTAAAAATGATAATTAAGCCACTCTAAAATGTATATTCAAATATGGACAGATTTGAATATCCATTTTGAAGTGCTTAAAAAGCATTTTTATGTCACATGGATAATCATATAAAATACCTAATATGCATACTAACATGACATGTGAATTTAATCTATAAGATGCACATGAAATCATGGCTTAAAAACATTATTTAAGCCTCTTCAAAGTCCATATTCAAATCTGGACAGATTTGAACACATACTTTGAGGGGCTTAATTAATATAATTAACCCATTCAAAATATCAATAATAAATCCTAAAGTGCAACCTAACATATCAATATAATTTCCTATATGAAATGCATGCAAAAATATGGCTTAAAAGGGATGTTTAAGCCTCTTTTAAAACCAATTCCAAATCTGGACAGATTTGAAACCAATCCTAAAAGGATTTAAATCATCATGATTAATCCAAATAAAATAACAAATAAAAATCCTAATATATAGCTTAACATGCTTGGCTAAATTAGTATACAAAAACACATAAAAAACTAAACAAAGACATGCTTAAACAATTAACCTAAACACAAGGGGAGGATCTTACCTTTGCACGCTCCCTCGTACACATTTCATATATTCAAACCATCAAATCCATGTCGAGTGTTTAAATAATCATAAAAGCATAAAAGAATGACTCAAGACTCATCACATATCAAAAAATAATGCCTCAACACACTTACATAACTATTAATATCATATGATCATCAAATGATCACCACAAGATTTCAATAATATGTAAATATATTAATACTTACTCTAAGCATGCTCACACACATAAAATTATACAATCAACTATTTAATCAAACTAATATGCTATTAAAAATACAAATATGCTACTGTCCTATACAAAGAATGAACTACATATCCTATTCTAACATGCAAATACATTAAACAAATAACATAAACAATCAAACTCCAGCTAATGTTATCCTATCATGCATAAACAAACAAGAAACTATTCTAATATGTGTAGCAATCACATAAGAATAGAAGTTAATTCATCTCGCATGAAGATGAACAAAACTTCCATTATATCATAAAAGGGAATAGCCACGTGAAAATAAGGAAACAAGATAAAGATAGAACACTTACCCTTCTTCTTCCTCCTTGACTACTCTCCTTCAAGTTTCGAGCCTTAAGCCTTGAGTTCCTCCTCTCTCTCCCTTCTTCAACTCTGGTTCTCTCTTGAATGATGAACCAAAACGAAGTAGCCTCCTTCTCCAACCTCTATCAAAGTGTATTTATAGAGTTAAGGTAAAAAAATATTGAATGGTTGGGATTAATTCATCTAAAAATTATCCTAGGGTTAAGAATGAATAATCCTAGGGTTCTCAGACTGAATTATCCTTGAATTATCTCCAAAAAATCGAGCAAAGTCGGGTAAAATAGGTGGGAGAGTCCCAAAATTTCAAAACACATAAAATGGGGTCAAGCATCCTGATAGCCGTCCTAGCCTGGACAGCTAGCCGTCCTAGCTTGGACGGTCACCAGGTGTGGCTTTCTCCAATTTGTCATATTTTTGAGGGATTTTAAAAGTTTGGCTCTATCTTGCTCATTTTCAGTCCAAATTCAATGATTCAAATGTCAAAACGACTGTGTTTTGATCATTTACATTCCTAGAAGGGTTTTGGGTAAAAAATGCTTGACCATGGTCAAAGATTTTAGTAAAAAACTAGCCAATTGACCCGGTTGTGCCAAAATAAGTCATATGACCATTCTCTGTTTTGTAAAATTGATCAATTAGGCTTAACCCACTTCTAAAAAAACATGGTTTTATTATGAAATTGATGCTTGAAAATACATTTTGAAGATCTTTGATTTTGGTGAAAATGATCAATTCACAGTTAGTTTGGATGAAATCTCAATTTGGCTCATTCCTGCTCGTAGGATCGATTTTGGGCGAACCCATCCCAACCATTCAAAAGTTCAATTAACACTCCAAATACATTTCATATATCCATATAAACTCCATGAGACAATCTGTTTCGAATTCGGAGGTCATTCAGAAATTATACGAGAAAAATGACGAAAATGCTCCTCAAGTCGCAAAAACCCTAATTACCTATCGAGTTCTTATTAGAATGACATGAAAATTTACAGGGATATCCTAAGACACCTCAAAAGTCAAATGCATGCAAATGAATAGATTCCAATTCAAATGTATGCATGAAACAATGAATTATCCTTTTTCTCCGAAAATGATAATTTGGATAATTTGGTCTTTACAAGTCCAATTCTCCACTAAATGACCCACTCTTTAAATTGATCACTTCAAAAAACATATAATAAAATAATTGGTAAAAATGGGGTGTCTACAGGAAGTAACTTCTTGTGATTCTTGAATTTGGGGAAGCAAAAAAAAACTTGCTTCCACAACTTTTTTAAGCAGAAAGTAGTTTTGCGCACACCTCTACCACGCATTGAATCCTCGGTCAAGCATCCATTTTAATTTTTCTTTTTTCTTTCTCACAACCCCCTCACTCTCACGCTACAATCTCTCTCTCTCTCTTTTCCTCACGCAGTCCATTGACGACAACCTCACCGTCAAGCTTCAGCGTCATCAAGCTTCCCTTCTCTCTCCCTCTTTCTTCATCACTGCTAGTGACGACGAGGTCTCTTATGCCGGCGACCGAAGCCAAGCTTCAAGCCACTCCATTGATGGAGCTTGATGCCACTGCTCTTTCTCTCTCCGGCGATGACTGTAATACCCCAACCTGACATCCGTTCCGATCCTTCCGAATAAGTCTACAAGTGTCAAGTTGAAGGTACAACCTGCTTTGCTCATTCATATTTCCTCACGAGAGACAAAGAATATATATAATTTGACGTGTGCATACATTATGTCCCAAACGTTTAATGCCAACATCCCTGGCAAGATAGGCTTGCAACAATTTATCTCAAATCATCAAAACCAATAATCATATGCATATGCATATACATTTAATACATAATTATTACAAATATGCAACAAATGCAATAAATGTTAAAAGCTTGGTCAACAGTTTTCAACTACAAGGCTGTGTCAAATTGCCAATGCAACCTCCCAGGTCTACCTGCAAATTTACTTCATATAAAGCAGGAATGAGCTTCAACTTGCTCAGTAGAAATATTATCCTCAACTATCAATAATAATATCGATGCATGAATTATCTGAGTCAATGATACAAAATATTATTCTTTAATCAAGTCATGAAAAATCTATGTGGGCATTCAATTATGTAAAACATTTTCGTATCTGTAGACATCCATTTTTGACCATGGGTATGGTCATTAATGGTTGCCTGTGATTAGAGGTGAAATAGGGTGTTAAAACCCTAAGTTACCAATTCTACCCTTATAAGTAGCTAGATAGAGGTTATTATCGCATGTATGTTTTTAGGTCAGATTGAGTCGGTTCTTTTTGCATTTAGTTTTTAAAGAGTCTAGGAACATCCCTGTAAAATTTTATGGCATTCTGAGCCTAGCTTGATAAAAAATAAGGCCTTTTGTGACTTGAAGGGCAGTACTGTCCTTTTGATCACAAAAGCTCTGAATGACTGTTGGTCTTGTCTCGAATGGCCTCGAGGATTTAGCATGGATATTTAGGGTGTGTTTGGTAGCTAAGTTGATTAGTGGCAAGGTCTGTTGAGCCTCCTGGCTC
The DNA here is from genome assembly GCA_017140935.1 of Hamamelis virginiana. Classification (NCBI taxonomy): domain Eukaryota; kingdom Viridiplantae; phylum Streptophyta; class Magnoliopsida; order Saxifragales; family Hamamelidaceae; genus Hamamelis; species Hamamelis virginiana. The sequence goes on from JAESVK010001291.1 coordinate 73,530, forward strand.
ATGATTGGCTCTTAAGGCCCAAAAGGCCCTTTCAAGCTCATATTAGGGTTTCAACCGGGAATGACCGGTATTCGATCTTTTTATCAAAACAAAGCCTTCAAAGGCTTCAATAAACTTTCTTAAAATGTTTTAAAACTTGTTTCGAGAAGAAGAAATTATTTTGAGAGCGATTGGTTAGCAGATTTCAAAACCCTAATATGGGCCCGGCAGGCCCTAAACAGCTAATCGGTTGACTTTTCTCCAAAACTTTGACTTTGGTTAATGCATTTTCACTTCAAATACTTCTCAAAACATGGAGAATCGAATCACGATCGTTTTGACGCTTGAATCGTCGAATTTGGACTTGAAACGGGCCCAAAAAGCCGAAAACAACCGAGACGGGTCGAGAGAGGCCCAAAATGGGGCAAAATTGGGTGTCAGCATAGATGACCATCCCTCCCCGGATGGTTGGCCGTCCTAGGGTGGATGGTCATCATGCCCTCGCCCAGTAACTGCTAAAAATCAATCTTTTACCTGCTCGGGACTCTTCCAAGCCTTGCCATGTGGCTAGTTCGGCCTTTAAGGACTCTAGGATGTGTTGGGAGACCTTAGAAGACTGGTTTAGGACCCTTGGATCACTTCTTAGGGTTTTAATGACATCCATTGATCAAAATAGAGGCCGCTTCTATATATACCTCACTTATAAATCAATTTAAGGGGACTAAGGGAGAAACATTGGGATTTTGGGGTCTCTAAAGCTACAACCAGCCATAGCTACGAAATTGGAGGCCCTTGGAGCTTGAAGAAAGGTGCTAGAAGCAAGGAAGAAGAAGGCCAAAGGTACGTTTAAGTACACCATTGATCCTGTGTTGAACTTTTACATAATATAGTTTGATTTTAGGAATTTTTGGGTAGTTTGCATATGTTAGCTTTCATCTACTCCTTCTTCTTCTCTTATACTTTGGGAATCATCTTTAGTTTGAGTATTAATGGTTAGGAGTAGGAATGCATGATGTAGAATAGGTTGGTTTAATGCTTGTATGATATTGGTCTTATGGATGCATGTTCTTTATTTTGAGTTTTATAGTATGTTAGGGTGTTTGAGTGGGGTTTTCATGATTAGAATAACTTTTCCTAAATTATTCAAGTATGATTAGTCGTTATGTTAAAGAGTCAATGCATATTGGGAGTGGTTTAATGTGTGCGATTTTCTGTTTTAGATAGGAATGCATGTTTTAGTCTCTTAGGTTAGTAATCATGTTGGGATGTTAGGTTATTCAAGTTTAGCATTAATATTATCATGGGTAGTTTCATCATTTGGAGTGGTTAGGTATGATTGATATATGAATTGTGTTCGAGGGAGCATGCAAAGGTAAGTTTCTTCCCTTGTGATTAAATAGACTATGTGAAGTATGATTATGATGCTATGTCTTGATGATAATTTTAATATGCATACTAGGTTGCATTTAGTGCATTTTTCACCCTCTTTTATTCATTATTTTAGGGTTTTCATCTATATTTAAAATCACTTTTAAATCTGTCCAAGGTCTAAAAGTGGCTTTAAAGTGGATTAAAACTTAATTTTTAGGTCCAAACTAACATAGAAACATGCCTAGGTTCACATAGACAACTTAAATTGCATTTATGACATTTTTCAGGCATTGTTTGCATCACTTGTTGCCTTTTTTATGCATTTTCTAGAAATTCCAGCATGCATATAATTAGTATTTTAGGTATTTAGACTAACTTAGGACTAGCTAGGAACCCTAGGATTAGGGGGGTCACTTGACCTCGCTTAGGACTGTCCTTTGTTGTAAGAATTGTAGTAGCAATCGAGTTTTATATAATTTAGGAGTCTACTTCGAGAACAACTCGAAATAAAGTGATTTTGAAAGTGTTTAAAATGGAATGAAATTCCATCTTTTATGCAAAGAAAAGTGTTTCAATCAAACCCAAACTCTCAAAGCTAGAATCCTAGATAAGATAGAATCCTTTTTGCTATATAGTTCATTACAATAGGAGAGTCCTAGGGTAATCGAACTACGTGGACTTTGATCTTTATCAAGAAATTGGTAAGGTACGTAGGCAGTCAATAGGGCGCAAGTCCAATCTTAGGTTGACTCTTGTCTCCTAAGATCATTAGGTTTCTTTTATTCTTTTATATTATCTATTATTATTATCTAGTATTATATACACTACTTTTTGATTGATTAGATATGATAGGCTGTTTTTATGAGATTTTGATAAAGCCCAAATTTAATTAGGAGACCTTTAATTAGGGCGAGGTGGGTGCCTACAAGGAGTTCCTTGGAACCTTCCCACTTCGTAACCTAGCCCCCGAATCCAACTTTGATTCGAAAGACCATGCTTTTCCAAAATATGGGGTCAATGTTTTATTGAAAATAAAACTCTTTTTGTGGTTTCCTTGTTCCCTAAAAATAAGGTGGCGACTCCCAGTTTTTTACAAACTCTCATCCTTTTTCAAAAATCCAATCTTGAGTGGATAATAGAGAAGAATAAATGTGGATAATAGAGAAGGATAAATCGAGACGGATAAAGATCATCTACAATCCACTCAATACCTCAAAGTGAACGAGAGGCCTCCCGATCCCTCGGGATATTTAGGTTGGCTGGTTCACAATATTAATCAAAACAATTGGCTCCAGTAAATATCACATCGCTGCATTTTAGGCTAACAAGCCCCTAGCTCAGCCAGGCATGAAAATATAACCATTACACGGTTTTTATTCTACCTCTGCGGGTAATTTAATTAGTTGCCATTGCTCGGTCAACTCTAGCCATTTACGAGGCTACTCTCTTTGGGTCCGCTCTATGGCTCCACCCAAGACCATGGGCTCTTATTTTCTGCAATATAATTGAGCCTAGTTCCAAATATTCTATCAATGCTCATCAATGAAAACTCATTCATTAATAAATGTTGCATCATAGAACAAATACAGTTCATTTGAATAAATAGGATAAACAATAGAGCATGATTTTATAATCATAAAAGATTCAAGTACTTCATCTCATATAGTTTCATAAACTTATGCCACACATTACATTCAAAAGTTTATAATCCAATGCATCAGAGTTATTCTCAAAAGTTATCAATATAAATAATTTTAGGAAAAACATACTATTAATGCTGGCGAAGATATTTATATTCCTACCTTGATATCACAGTATTTTCCAATCATATAGCTCCACGAGCGTTCCAAATGCAATGCTCAATTCACCCAATGCAAATAGTCATGTCAAAGACCTTCTAAATCTGGAAATGACAATTTTTGCAAGGAAAATCAAAATGAAAGCACAAAAGATCTAAAAATTCCAAAAGTACAACAACTCGTACTTTTAAACCGTTCACTCATGAACCTATGGACTAAATACCTAAAATGCTAAGCCAAAGACCTTAAGACTTTCAAGACATATTCCCAAATATGTCAAAATGTTACACATCAAATTTCATGGGTATAAAACTTGTAATAATCAGAGTTTGGATGCAAAATATATAACCAAGTAAAGTTTAATACAAAAGTTTGAAAATATCAACTTTCTACATAAAAACCAGTTTTTTCTATTTTGTCTGTAGATTCTAGCTTAGTTATCAGAATTTAATGAGCTTTAGTGTTCTGAAAAGAAGACTCAAAGATCTACAACTTTACCTCTAATAGTCATAGTCCAATTCCAACGTTTTCAAGGCCAAAATCAGCAATTACAACAACTTACTGGGTTTGGACGAAAATTTTTTTACTAATAAAACCAGTTTTAGTAAAATGGGCATAACTTTTAGCACAATCATCAAAATGAGGCAAGGTTAGGCTTGTTAGAAAGCTAATTTGAAAACCTACAACTTCATGAGAAAGTTTAGCCAAATTATGCCTCTAACAGTGCCGAAAATACCCTGGAAGCATGCTCTGTTTTTCAAAAACACTTTTCCAGATTTTCCTTCATTTTCCCCGGAATTTTCTTGGTAACCAAACAAAATTTTACCAAATTCACATATGTTAAACATAAAGCATATACCAACCATTTTAATAAATAAACTTTGTCTAATTTCAAATATTCATGCCTCAATTCACAAATCAAAGTCTCATAACTTCACAAATCCATAAATAATGTTTGTTTTACAAATCTCTCACAAATCCTTTAATCAAAACCATGGATCTTGATCTAAGAGACACTAAAACACTAAATCATCTCTCAAACTAGAAATCAAACTGTTATATTTCCTTAAATATGAAAATACTCAACTTCAAAAGTGAAAACTAAGCTTAAATATAAGAGAGAGAGGCTTACTTTAAATCAAAAAAGATGAACTCCAGCGACTTTTCCGGCAAGAATCCGGTGACTAGCTGTTCTCTCTCTCTCTCTCTCTCTCTCTCTCTCGAACATATCTCTGCCACTTGAATGAAATGATAAGGCTCAGGAACCTTATAGATATGTCTAATGGCATTTTTGTAAATATTTCAAACTTTTAATTTTTTTTTTCATAATAAAATACTATTATAAAAACACAGGTTATCACAATGACGAGGCTTGGGTTTGAATTGCAGGAGGCTTTTATCGATGACGATGACGATGCCGCGGTGGGGTGCTTTGATGCCGCCGCCGAAGCTTTCTCTGTCCCCTCTAGTTCCTCTTCTTCTCGCCGATTCCTCTTCCTTAATTTTGCCGCGGTAGGGTGTTTTTAGCATGTCTTCTCTCCTCTTGTTTCTGGTCTCTTCTTCTCATATTATATATATATATATATATATATATATATATATATATATATATATA
>JAESVK010001291.1:96291-158424 GCA_017140935.1 Hamamelis virginiana
TATACCAATAGGACCCTGATATAAGATGGTTTTACCCAAAAGTCCTGAATTAAATATAGTAATAAAAAAGATTCAAATATTCATTTTAAAAGACAATTTTGCCCCTAATTAAGAATCCAAAATTTGAAAAATTATCAAATATGGATTTATTCCATATTTAGCGATTATCTGATTTCTTAAAATCTCGCCACCAATTCATCAATTTTGAAAATTCAAATTTTGATTTTGCTATCCATACAAGATTTTCAAATAGCAAAATCTTTTTTAAAAAAGAAAGTAAATAAACATTTATAGCTTCAATTAAAAAAAAATTAAACATGAATATAAATATATAAAAATCTTAGAGACAAGTTTCATGTATACATTTAACAAATTTTGTAGATACTACATGTATACATTATTAGTGATTTGACTTCAACTATCAAATCACTCATGCATAAATGATGTATACATGTATTCCTTACGTGTTATAAATACATTGTTCGCAAATATATCATGTATACATTGTTCGCTTTCTCAGAATTTTATTTGAAATTCAATAATATTTATCCCCATGAAGAGCATTTGGCAGAGATTAAAGAACATGAATTTTGTCTTAGGGTTCTGAATTTTTTTTTTGTTTTTTTTTAGGATTTCTTCATTTTATTTATTTATTTATTATAAAAAGCAAATATATCATGTATGTGTGGTTTGCTTTCTCAAATTTCTAACTCAAATTCAAAAATAATTATCCCCATGAACAACATTTGGCAGAATTCCTTCTGAAACATGTATACATGTATAAATGATGTATACATTTATACATGACGTATACATGTATACATGAGACAATCCGAGGCTTTGGGAGCAAAGATGAAGATGATTATTCACCAAAAAAAAAAAAGAAAAAAGATGAAGATGATTGACGTGAAGTGATGAAATTTAATCTCCGAGGCTTTGGAAGCAGAGAATTGGAAGAGAAAAATATAAGGTGTATAGATGGAGATGTACCTGATTGGATATCATGCCGGAGAAGTTGGAGGAACGACGACTTGGGTAAACGGAGAGAGATGATTAAACTGAATTTTGCATGAGGGAAGCAAACTAGAAGGTAACGACTTGGATCTGTGGCAAGAGGGAAATCTGGTGGGGTTGAAACCATTGAAGACAATCATTGAAATTTGACTCCAGCGGTGGGACGGTGGTGGTGGGAGTGAAGTTGGACTCCGGCTAACATGGGCTATGGATAAAATGGCTCAACCTGGTTTTGGTAAATCTAGAAAAATCTTAAATCACAATTCAAATTCAAAAAAACTTATCATATCCAAATCACAATCAGCATATAATTCAAATAAAAAAGGTCCATCAATATGGATAAAATAAACAACTTGCTTAAATTAAGGATTGGAGCTATAATAAACAGATTAAGCTATATGTTGACTTTAAATTTGACCTGTAAGGGGCAATTGGTATAGAATCTTATTCATTGGACTACTTGATAAATAAGATCCCATTTAGGGTCCTTTTAATCGTTTTCCTATTTAAATTTCTAAAATCCTACTACCATTTCAAAAAGGGTGGCCATATTGCCACGACACAAACTCTCATTCCACATCAATTTAAAAAGTTATCCCTTGAACTGACCATTTTACCCTGTAGTAAAAGTTAAAACTCTATCTCCCACTCCGGCAAACCATCCCTTCATCTCCCATTCCTCTCCTACACCGCCACCTCCATCATTGACTTCGATCCCTTTCCCCCAAAACCTCATCGGAATCAAAAGCATTGTTAGCTCCACTCCATCTTTGGCAATCAAACCCAAAAATCCTCAAACAAATTCTTTGTCTTCTTATTTAAGCTCAACCATCTTTGGATCTTCCAGTTGATCACCGGTGATCAACTATGATTAGTGCAAGCGGTGCAAACCGCACGCGTTTCCTCAACACCACCTACGACCACTGTTCACAGGTGATTCTAACACCAACCAACGGCCCATCGCATCGCTGGCAACCAAACCTAACATACCATTTACATTCAAGAAATGAAAAAACTACAGATAGAGTTTGATTTTCTAACCATTGTTGGATCTTCCATTTGATTTTCTGCAGGCAGCCCAAACTGCACACCCAATCTCTAAATAAGCAAGAACAACAAGTTCTGCACATTTGATTTCTGACCTTAGAAATGAAAAATATACATAAGCATTTATCCCATCTGAAAAAATAAAAAACTAGTTGCTCAAGCTAAGCCTTTTGCGGCGTCTTCCCTTGACAAACACTGTGAACCCTGAAGAAGAGCATTTTTGGGGGTGGGATGACATCCAACTGGCCTGCCCGATGCGTCTGGATTTGCTAGTGAGCACGCCTTTGCTCACTAGGTGGTGAGCAACCGCGGGATGGGCGACACGGAACAAAAATAGAGATCTAATGACTAGGCTGCAAAACTCACAATTGGGCTGCCGTTTTGGGTACAAAACCAACCCTTAAGGGAATTAAACGCGGATTTCTCAAAATCTCCACCCATCCAAAGAAGCTAGAACCCACAATACTTACGGTGATTGGTTACAAAAGCCAGACTGATCATGCTAACCCATGTGGTGGTTGTTAGCCCTAAGGTCAATTCCATTGACCACATTTTGATGATAACCAAACATTATTTTATTCACTAACAAATGGTTAAGTGTTGTGTCTCCATATATTCAAAGTTATATCTTATTGGAGCTCATCAACATATCTCAAGTGACTCAATACGCAAATGATCAATCAAAAGCTCATGAAGTTCAAACCTATGAAGATCAACTTGAAGCCAAGCTTGTGAAGATCAATTGAAGCCAAGTTGTATCTCCAATGTTTTAGGAACAATATGTAAGGCATCTCAATTGTTTAACATTGCATAGCTCAAGACAAAACATTTTAACTCATGATGCATTGGCATACATACCTTGGAAAATATTTTGAACTAAGCCAAAAATGTTTTTAAACACTTAGTTAACTAGTTCAAATGTTATAAGTTGATTTAGACTTAAGAAAAACTCAATTATTGGCTTAACAACATTTCTAGTAGATTAAACTAGTTATTCTAGTAGACTAAGTATGAAGTATGAAGCCATGTTTTGAGAAAATCTTATTCTAGTCGACTAACATAGGAACTAGTCGACTAACTTGCCTTCTAGTTAACTAAGACTCTTGTTCCGATCGACTAAAGACAAGGCAGTAGTCATCTTTTGTGAAGCAGAGTTGCTAGTAGACTAAACCTCCCTTTCTAGTCGACTAATCGACCCCGAAAAACTTTTCTAGTGTATTTTTATGTTGCTAGTCGACTAAGCTATATGTCCCAATCGACTAATCAAACCCAAAAAAGTTTTTTAAAGATTTTTAAAGAGCTAGTCGACTAAAGCTCTTGCTGTAGTCGACTAACCGTGCCCGAGAAACTAAAATACTTTGAAAATTTGCTTTCTAGTTGACTAACTCTCTTGTCATAGTCGACTAACTGCTCTGTAACTTGAAAATGACTAATTCCCTTTATAGTAAGCTGAGTATTAATGGCACCCTACAGCTTCTCTCTTGACCAATCAGACTCCAATGACTTGCAACGGTCTTTTGAGACCAAATGCATTATAAATAGAGCTCTTGCTCTCATTTATGACTAACCAATACATCAATTCAATATTTATTGAAAGAATTCATTGTGAGCATTCATCATTCAAGCTTCTTTGTGAAAATCTCTTTGAGCTATCTTTGTTAATCATTTGAGAAGCTATTAGTTGTGCTTGTATTTATTACAAATCAGCTTGTTGAAGCACTTAATATATTGTTCTATCTTCACTTGTATTTCTTGTGAGATTAAGGGTTTGTGTAACTATTGCTGGTGAGAATCTTCCACCATTAAAGAAGATTGTGGGTGAGTGTCTTCCACCTTGTAAAGAAGGCTGTAAAGTTTTCTCCACCTTGAAGGAGTGATAGTGGATTAACCCTGTAGACGGAGATCTTGAGGCGTGGATGTAGGTAGAGACCGAACCAAGTTAAAATCGTCGTGTTTGAATCTCTCTAACTCAATCTCTTTGCATTTCAATTTATTTACTTGCTATATAAATTGCTGAGTTGTGATTCATATTTTCATTCTAGCAATTAATCTTTTTGAGTTTTCAAAAACACCTATCCCATTTATAAATCAGTTTTTAATTTGCCAATACTCTATTCACCACCTCTAGAGTATATTTTGGGTCAACAATTAGTATCAGAGCAAGTACTCATTGTATTTGTTTGTTGAGCTAAAGATCAAATGGTAAACCAAATGGGAACAAACCCATTTTTTGATGGTGAAAATTATGGCTTTTGGAAAAATAGAATGCAAATTCGATTGAGTCCTATGACATGAGAATTTGGAAAGTAATTATTAAAGGCAATAAAAAAGTTTTCAAAAGAGATGAAGAAGGAAAATAAATTGCCAAAACTATGGATGATTGGACCGATGAGGACATGAGAATTCTCCAAATTAATTCAAATGCTAAAACCGTCTTGTATTGTGCTATTAATGTGAGTGAATACAATATAGTTTCAGCTTGTGCTACTGCACAAGAAATTTGGAGAAAGCTCGAGGTCACCTACTGTCACCTCTGAAAGATCGCGGTCTACATCAAAGATGGATCCCGAGGAACATACAATGGTAATGGTCCTGTCATAACCAATTCTGGTTCCAAGGGAGGTGACATCACGAGGAAAACATGATTTTTTTTAATATATATATATATGTATAGGTAAGAATATAAGATCAAGTTCGAGAACCGTTTTTCCAATGATAGAGATATATATATATATAATATACATCCATCATTGGTTGATGCTTTAGACAGATTCAGATTTTAAAATTATAAATAACAAATAAATTTTATTAATAACAATAGAGTATTCATACTTACAGAAATCGAGAAGTGATACTGGACTTTCTTATACACTTTTAGAGTATTCCCACTTTCTCTCTCTAAAACTAACAGAAAACAAGAAAATTCTCTGGAAGTAATAAAAGACCGATCCATATTACATGTACTTTACTCCTATTTATAGAGAAATTCGATAATATAATTTCTCTTATAATCATTAGATCTGTTACAAGGACATAACACTTGATTAACAATAAGATATGAGATTACAAAAATATCACAAAAGTATAATGTATTTCAATAATGCCATTCATTAATTCCACAATGCATGTCCAATGTATGTTTTTCCGTCCCGTATTAGCATCAATTCTGATGACAAGAATTATGTATCCTCTCAATCCTTTTTGACCTTTTTGACTATCTAACACCTATAAAGGTACCAAGCAAGTTAAGCGCTCCAAAGCTCTCATGCTTAGGCAAGACTATGAATTGTTTAAAATGATTGAAGGTAAAAATGTTAGAGATATGTTTACTCATTTCACTAATCTTTTAAATGAATTGCAAGCTTTAGGAAATGTTTATCTTAATGATGATGTTGTGTCAAAGATACTCCTTGCTCTACCACCCTCATGGTGGTAGAGCAAGGATATTGATATTGATGAGCTTCTAGGCTCTCTCATCACTCATGAAACGACAATGAAGAAGGAGAAAGAAGCCATTCAAAATGAGAAGGAGAATGCTTAAATAAAGAGGACGTTAGCTCTTCAATCATCAATTCTTGAACAAAATGATGGTGATGACTTCACCAAAGAAGATGAAGAAGATGTGGATCTTATAACAAGGAAGTTCCAAACCTTTTTAAGGAGACACAAAAATCAATCAAGACAAGGCAATGGAAGATTCACCAACAACAATGATGGTAGATGCTTCAATTGCAAGAAGTTTGGTCATACAATTGCCCATTGTCCAAACAAGAACACCACCAATAACAACAACTCCAACACCTTTCAAAATGATAAAAGGAGAAACTTTGATCAAAGAGGTAAAGGGAAAGCCATGGCAGCCACTACGTCAACTTGGGATGATTTTCTTGAAGATGCAAGAAGTGATGAAGAGAACACCCAAGAGGAGACTGCAAACTTTTGCCTATTTTCCAACATTGAGGAGCATTGCTTCGTGGCAAATGATGATGAAGATGAGGTAACATCCATTTCTTATTATGATAATGATGATGAATGTGATTTAACCTTAGAGGAGTTTCAATGTTTAAGTAAACTTTTACATGAGAAAAATTGTTTGCTAACAAAGGAACTTGAATCATTGAATAAAAATCTCTCAACCTTCATAAATGAGAAAATGGCATTAGTTGGTGAAAATTCTGTTTTAAGTTTGAAAAATGAAAAAAATAGAAAGAAGATTGAGTCTTTAAGAAATATACCTTCGACTTCTAAATCTTCAAATGTTTTATCTACTTTGGAAAATGAAAACAAATCTTTGAAATCCAAAGTTGAAGACTTGAACAAAATTATTTTCAAATTCTCAAGTGGAAAAAAAAAAATTTGATAGGTTGCTAGGAGCTCAAAGAGTTGGGCTAAATAAAGAAGGATTGCGTTATATTTCAAACAACAATACTAAAAAGTCTTGACTCTATTTAGACTTCTTTGTGAAAGCTTCAATGAAAGGAGACTCCAAACTACCATATTCAAAACCTCATTCTCACTCTCATGCTTTAAAACAAAATACTAATTGTGAACACCTCATTTTCACCAATTATGTTATCATATGTTTATGCAAATGATTAACTAGAATAGTTGATCATTTGGTGGAGAATTGGGCCTGTAAATTCCAAGTTTCCCAAACTACCATTTTTGGGGAAAAGGGGTCAATTCATTATTTCATGTGTACATTTGGATTAGAATCAATCCATTTGTGTTGCGTTTGACATTTGAGGTGTTTTAGAACATCTCTGTAAATTTTCATGTCATTCTGACAAGAGCTCGATAGGTAATTAGGGTTTTTGCGACTTGTGGGGCGTTTTCATCTTTTTTCTCGTATAATTTTCGAATGACCTCCGAATTCGAAACGGATTGCTTCATGGGGTTTATATGGATGTGGGGAGTGTATTTGGAGTGTCAATTGAACTTTTGAATGGTTGGAATAGATTCGCCTAAAATCGATCCTATGGGCTAGAATGAGTCAAATTAGGGTTTTATTCAAATTGACCGTGAATTGGTCGTTTTCACCAAAATCAAAGATTTTCAACATATGTTTTCAAGTACCAATTTCATAATAAAATCATGTTTTTAGAAGTGGTTCAAGCCTAATTGATCAATTTTATAAAATAAGGAATGGTCATATGACCAATTTTGGCACAACCGGGTCAATTAGCTAGCTTTTTGCTAAAACCCTTGACCATGGTCAAGCATTTTTGACCCAAAACCCTTGTAAGAATGTGTAGGATCAAAACACGGTCGTTTTGATACCTGGATCATCGAATTTGGATGAAAATTGAGCAAGCTATGGCAAAAATACGAAAATCCCTTAAAAATAGGGGAAAATTGGGGAAGTCACTATGGTGACCGTCCTAGCTAGGACGGCCAACCATCCAGCCCAGGACGGCTAGCCGTCCAGGCTAGGATGGTCATCAGGATGGTCGAGTTCATTTTTGCAATTTTGGAAATTTTGGATTCTCCTACCTATTTTGCCCGACTTTATTTGATTTTTTTTGAATAAATTCGAATGGTTTTCAGTTTGCAAACCCTAGGATGACTCATTCTAAGCCCTAGGATGATTTCTTTGATGGATTAATCCCAACCATTCATGGTTTTAAAACCTAACTCTATAAGTATGCTTTGATAGAGTTAGAGGAGAGAGGTTCACAAGTCTAGACTTTGGATTTTCGTTTTTGGCTCATCATTTTGAGGAGAGAACCAGAGTGGGGAGGAGGGAAAGAAGAAGGACTCAAGGCTTGAAGCTTGAAGGAGATTAGTCAAGGAAAAGAAAGAGAGGTAAGTGTTCTACCTTTGTTTATTTTATCTATTCTGATGTAACCTTTCTCTCTTATTTTATAGTAGAGGTTTAGTTCATCCTCTCATGAGATGAACAAACTTCTACCCTCATGTGTTCATCATATTGATTGAATAGCTTTTTCTTACTTATTTATGCATGATAGGATATTAGTTTGAGTTTGATTATGTTGTTATTAGTTTAATGTATTTGCATGCTAGAATAGGGTATATAGTTCATTCTTAGTATAGGATAGCAGCATGTATACATGTTTTGTAACATATTAGAGTTTTAATATGATTTTATGTGAATAAATATGTTTAGAATGAGTTTAGTTATGATTTCAAGTGAGTAAGCATGCTTAGAATGAATTCTGTTATAATTTTATGTGGGTTAGCATGTTTACGATGTGTTTTTAATATGATTTCATATGAGTAAGTATACTTAGGATGATGTTTTAACATGTTTGCATGATCTTTAAATTCTTGTGATGACCATTGGGTGATTATATGATATTTATGATTGTGTAAATATATTGAGACATTTTTGTAGTGAGTCTTGAGTCCCTCTTTCATGTTTTTTATGATTATTTAAACCCTTGATATCGACTCGTTGTTTTGAATGTATAAATTGTGTACGAGGGAGCGTGCGAAGGTAAGACCCTCCCCTTGTGTTTAAAATAATCGTTTAAAACATGTTTTGTTTAGTTTTAGATATGTTTTTGCATAGTAATTTAGTCGAGCATGTGAGATTGTATGTTAGGATGTTTATTTATCATTTTCATGGATTAATAATGATTTTTAGGCTATTTTAAACATGTATTCAAATCTGTCCAGATTTGAATATATGTTGTAAAGTGGTTTAATTAACATTTTTAAGCCATATTTTTGTATGATTCTTATAATATTTTTTTAGTATATTCATGTAGAAAGCATGCTAGGTCATTTTCACGATTTTTATTCTTTATTTTCAAGATTTTTCGAATGGTTTAAGGTTCGTATCCAAATCTGTCCGGGTTTGTTTATGACCTTAAATTATTCTAAAAATTGTTTTTAGGGCCCAATCCAACTTAGACATATGCCAAGGTTCACGTAGTGGAATTAGTGTGCATTTATGAACATTTTCATGCATGGTTAGAATTAATTTCATGTATAGTTGTTTAATTTGTTTAAATTCCAGCATGCATTGCATTAGTATTTTAGGACTCTAGATTAACTTTAGGGTTAGTTAGAGACCCTAGGATTAAGAAGGTTACTTGACCTTCCCTAGGACTGTCCTTTGTTGTAAAAATCATTATCTGAATTGAGTATTATAGTTGATTTAAGAGTTTATCTTCGAGGGATTTTCTAAAAAGGTTTTTACTGTGATTTTTATGAAATAAATATAATTTCTATGGAAGATTTGATTATTAAATGATTTTTAAAAGAATTTGAAATGTTTTAAGATTTTTATCTTGGGATAAGATTCCTCCCAATACGATTTGTTTTCTTGAAATATCTTTGAAAAAGATTTTCAATTGGAATTGAATTCTAAAGATAAGAATTATCTAAAATATTTGGATTTTGTGAAAGTCTTTTAATTTGAAATGATTTCAAATAAATAATTTCAAATGGATAAAAACTTTCGAAGCTAGAGTCATGAATTAAGTTGAAATACTTTTGATGATATGATCGATTACAATAGGAGAGTCCTAGGATAGTCGAACTACGTGGACTTTGATACTTGCTAGGTAAAACTAGTAAGTTACGTAGGCGCTAATAGGGCTCAAGTCCGCCCTAGGATACTCGTAGGGTGTTCTAGGTTTTTAGGGTTTGTTTGTATATTATTTTTCTTATTATTACTAATATAGATTACTGCATTTATATCACTATTTTGTTGGTTGATTAGATTATTTAGGATTATTTGCATTAAGATTTTAAATAGCCCAAATAAATTAGAAGTCCTTTAATTAGGGCGAGGTGGGTGCCTACAAGTAAAAACTTGGAACCTTCCCACATCGTAACCTAGCCTCTGGATCCATCTCTGGTTCGTAGATTGCTTTTCCATTAAATGGAGTTTGTTTTGTTTTATTTAAAATAAAATATTTTTATGGTTTCCTTATTCCTTAAAAATAAGGTGGCGACTCCTTTATTTTCACAAATCCCAAATCATCGCACGGTGATGACGTGGACCCAAGCGACCCCAAATGAAGCTGGTTCACACTAATGCTTCTTGCAACTATTGTGAGAGGAAAGGTCATGTCACATACAAATGTCCTTTTAGAGATAGAATATGACTTGGTAAAATGGTAGCTTGGATTAGAAAGGAACTCTCATCCAAGAAATCAATTGAGCCAAAGACTATTACTATTAATGAGCTTGAAAGATTGAGAATCCTAACATTATAGGACCAAAAAGAATTGGGTACCAATAGTTTTATTACATTATCTTTGTAGGTATGCTTGAAATCCATTCACAAAAAAGATTAATGGTATTTGGATATATAGTGGATACTCAAGGCATATGACCGGAGATAAAGCCAAGTTCATCTCCCTCACTCTCAAGGATAGTGGCTATGTAACCTTTGGTGATGATAGCAAAGGTAAAATTATTGGTAAAAGTAAGATTGGTAATGGCACTAGTACAATTGACAATGTATTGCTTGTTTGTGATTTGAAGCATAACTTCCTTAGCATTAGTCAACTTTGTGATAATGGTTATTATGTGAATTTTACCTCTAACTCTTGTAATGTTTTGGATAAAAACAAAAACAATATCCTTGTTGCTAATCGCATTGGAAATGTTTATATAACAAGTTTTTAAGATTTAGCATATCAAGATGTAACATGTTTTTTGACTTTACAAGAAGCAAATTGGCTATGGCATAGAAGGCTAAGGCATGCTAATTGTAGACATCCATTTTTTACCACGGGAAGGGTCATTAATGGTTGTCTGTGATTTGAGGAGAGAAAGGTTGTTAAATATGACATTTGCTTCCAATCATCAAGCTAATACAAATGTATGACTAAAATAATCATCCAAAAGTCATGTTGAGCAATAAGACAATCAATGAAAGATGTTATAGCTCCTAAATCATTATATAACAAATCTCTTCATCTTGCAATCAAAGAATAGCAAGTTTCCAGCATATGATTCAATTTGAATTATAAGCACATGACATAGAAGGAGTTATGAACAATAATTTTAAGAGAAATTCTTACAAATTACCAACCAATGTTGATACCAAAAGTTGATATTCATTTCCTTCATCTTTGAAGAGTTGATGGTGGATTTCCTTGGCTAGTGATCTTCATCACCTCATAATTGAAATATTGAATCTCCTCCAACATCAATGATTGAGTGCATAACTTTATCATTTCTTTGCCACACAAGGATAGGTTCTTTCTTCATCTATGCACACAAACATTTCTCATCCAAAGTGTCATATTCAAGAGATTAAGCATCATAAATAAACATATGCTTAAAACTGAAAGGATGTGATACAAGAATCGCAGCGGAAGAAATACATCGTATAAAATTTTTTATAAAATGATTCTCAATCACAACCATGCCAAGATTCAAACACAAACATAGAATCATGAATATATATACAAGTACATGAATTAAACATATTTAAAACATACTTACTTGATCAGTGCCTTTGATGTAACCTCGATCGAATCCGAGCTCCAAAAGTATGGAAGCCTCCAATGCTAGTCCACACGAACACAAAACTCCTCAAATCCCTTGTATCTTCACAACCCTTGAAAAGATCACAAGCTAGAGAGGAAAGAGTGGAGAGGACGGCTAGGAAAGAGAGGCTCACCATGGAGTGTCTAGCCCTAATGCTTGTAGCATCATATTTATAGTCCTCTTCTCTTTTAATGATGTTTGGTTACAAGTGCTAGCTTGACCAAACACCATATAGAATAACAATATCCTAGTTATGTATATCCTTGACCTCTTTCTTATTAACCTTTAATAATAAGAGTCATACATATATAAACTAGAATATTCCCCTCCCAATAATTCAAGAAGATCACTTATGTTCTTATGTGTGTAACCCATTGGGTTCACCCCAACCTAGTAGTGGACCGGGACATCTCATGTTCCCTAAAATAGAAACTTTCTATTTTTGGTTCAATTGGAACTATTCCAATTTTGCCCTCAATGATAACACTTATCATTAGGCCTACACTAGTCATGAGTGACATCTAGCAACATATCATGACGTACCCTAGGTTTGGGTGAATAGTAGAACTATGTGAACCCTTCATGTTACTTAATCCATCATCCCCTAATGTCACTATTAAGATAATCAGGCATGGTTATTAAGTCAAACCCTATCTTAACAAGTTGTTATTTGTTCTACAAAGTATAATCTCAATAAGGTGAATCTGATGAAACTCTTTGCTGCAAAATAAGAGTCCAACCTCTTAAGCTATTCTCTGTGCTGAGTTAACTTGGCTATAGTCTCCAACCTCTCCTCTTTCCTCTACAAAAAGATAGTCAAGAACAGTGACATAGAAATCACTGCATATACAGAACAATTCTCAAAGGAAAATACATAGAGCTTCAAAACCAGATATGAAATGGAAATCCCATGAAGAAAACTGTGTTTGCAATAGTAAAGTAGACGTCTTTCAAGCACAATCCAAAGAACCAAAAGACCACCAAAAGCGGAGCAAAAGAAGGCCATACCCAGGAGGGAGTCCACCACCATCATAGCACCACTAACACCTTTACCACCTCCACACCTACTACCTGCCACTAGCACTACCATCAACGTGAAGGCAACCATAAACATCACATCCGCTTACCACCATCTAACCAGAACCACAGCAAGCACTGCCAGCAACAGTTTTACATCCACTACATAAGTTATCCCACAAGGCCACAACCATAAACACCACCAGCAAATTCATCAATGCACAACAATAAATACCACTAACACATCCACCAATAACACCATTGCCAACATCTCATTATAACCAACACAACCAATAGGGGGAGCAGCAGGTCGCCATCACCAACCAGTTTTACTGCCTCATCGACATCGTTCAGTTTGCAGAAAGAATCAAGTGAGACATTGTAACACCTTCCCCTTAAATTAAACTTTATCTTGCATATCACAAAACAACCCAATTTCAACAAATCCAGCAAGTTCACAAAATGTCTGCCTGTTGTAAGAAATTACCAGTAGCCCCTGCATGAGCACTCACCCTTTTTGAAGGAATGGAAGCGATTTCCATCCCTCATAATTATCTCCCTATCAACCAATTGAGTCACATTTGTCATAAAATCATGACAATCTTTGCAAATACGTAGATTCTTAATTATACGTATTGGAGCCCTTAATGGTGTATTGAGAAGACCAAATGCAACAGCCAACTTCTCACTGTGATAGGATGAATCTTCATTGTCTTGATATAGATATCCCCGATTTTTAAACTCGGTTATTAATGATTCTATCTTTTCATGAATCTTATTTATCTGTGGGTGTGATCTATCCCCTGATCTGAAGATATGGACCTCATTCCTTATCTCCATCCAACTCTGGCCAGGATTCTTCCTCAACCCTCTCTCTCTCATCATCCTGCGAGTGCTGTCACCTAAATCAGAGCGGCCAGAATCATCATACATGTTTGCAAGTACAACATGGAATGCCGGATCAGAAGGATCAAGTTCAAAACCACGCCTCGCCATATCTTCCCCAAGAGGTAAGTTCCCATGTAATTTGCAGGCACCCAATAATGTTTTGTAGATCAAAGCGTCTGGCTTGAAAGGCATAGTTTCTATCGCACCCATGGCCTCCTCCAGCCGGCCAGCTCGGCCGAGGAGATCAACTAAACAAACATAGTGATCCAGTTGTGGTGCTATATCATGTGTTTCTCTCATGGACTGAAAATACTCTAACCCCAGATCAACTAAACCGCCATGACTGCAGGCAAAAAGTACTAACAAGAATGTAATGGAATCGGGTTTCGAGCCTGCTAACTTCAAATCTTCAAAGGCAGAGAGAGCAGAGGAGATATATCCATTTGATGCCAATCCAAATATCAACCCATTCCATGACACAAGATCTGGCTCAGTTATTTCCCCAAAGGTTTTGCATGCATCATGTATACATCCACATTTCCCATATAAGTCAACTAGGCCATTTGCAACTGAAATCCAGTTGCCTAAACCAGATTTCACAGAAAAACAGTGAAGTTGACTCCCAGTTCCCATTGTGGCTAAGCCAGCTGACGCAGATAAGAAGCTGGCCAAACTAAATCCATCCATCTTAACACCATCACTATACATGTGAGTGATAATGTTTAATGCCATTTCATGATGACCTCTCTGGTTCATTCTTGTAGCTAAACTAGTGTATGTGATGGCATCTCTATGACTCATCATATCAATCACATGCCATGCATCATCCACCATCCCCAATCCTGCATAAGTGTCTACGAGAGCATTCCCAACAACTATGTCATGGTCTGCTTTAGTTTTAATTATATATCCATGGAGCTTCTTTGTTTGACCTGGAGATTTTATTTTGCTGCAAGCCCCAAGGATGCTGGAGAGAGTAAAGGAATTTGGTTGCACACCTGATGCTTGCATCTCCACAAATGCCACGAAAGAATCTTGTTCAGGACCATGTTCAGAGAAACCAGCAATTAAAGAGGTCCAAGAGATGACATTCGGTGAAGTTATCCCTCTAAATACTCTCAAAACTTCTATCATGTGGGAAAATCTGATGTACATATCAACAAGTGCATTTCCAACAGAAACGTCATTCTCCAAGCCAGCCATGATCACCTTTGAGTGGACCTGTGCCCCCAATTGAAGCAACAAGCCTGATGAACAAGCACTTAGAATTCCAGAGTAGGTAAAGTTATTTGGCCTAGTTCCAGAGATTTCCATCTCACGAAATGCAGCAATAGCCTCCCTGAACATCAAGTTTTGGGTAAAACCAGAAATAATAGCAGTCCATAACAGCACATCAGATTCAGGCGTTTGGTTTGAAACCTTCAGAGCATCTTCCATCCTCCGGCATTTCGAATACATATCAACAAGGGCTGTCTTCAAAACCAAATTCAGCTTTACTCCCCACATGATCACATGGGCATGAACTAACTTCCCATAAATTAAACCAAGATAACTAGATGCAGCTAAAAGTTTCACAAAAGTGAATTCATTTGGAGGAATCCCAGCCTCAATCATACAGCGATAAATTCGAAAAACCTGACTCCAAGTCTGAGCATCAACAAATGAAGAGATCATAGTCGTCCAAGAAATAGTGTCACCATTGTCCATATATGTAAATATTTTATATGCATCCTCAATATGATCACACTTGGAGTACAAATCAATCAAAGTGCTTGCCAAAATCGGATTCAACTCAAACCCACACTTTATCATATAGGCCTGAATACGAGTTCCATCATTGAATTCCCTAAGAGCAGAACATGACCTTAGGACACTCGAAAGCGTGTACTCATTTGGGTATACACCAAAAATCTTCATAAAGTCATACAATTCAAGAGCCTCCTCATAGCTTCCATTTCTAACATTGGCAGAAAGGATCCCTGTCCAGGACACAACATCCTTATAAGGCATTTCATCGAACAAGTAGCGTGCATGTTCCACTCCATAGCATTTTGCATAAAGAGACAACATATTGTTATTCAAATACAAGTCATCATGGAGACCCAATTTGATTATTGGACTATGAATGCAAACACCCTCTCTCAAGGAATTTTTGTTGCAGAATAAAAGAACCCGCGCACATATTTCTTCCAACCGACAAAATTCAGTTCTGATAAAAAA
Source organism: Hamamelis virginiana (assembly GCA_017140935.1). Classification (NCBI taxonomy): domain Eukaryota; kingdom Viridiplantae; phylum Streptophyta; class Magnoliopsida; order Saxifragales; family Hamamelidaceae; genus Hamamelis; species Hamamelis virginiana. Next base: position 111,952 of record JAESVK010001291.1, read on the forward strand.
CTTAGTAACTGATTTACATATCATTTCTATGCCTTGTAAAGACGCATATCAGTGGAGAGTCTGATTCTAGTTCAGCTATCACGCTTATTCCCAAGGCCAAGTCTTCTCATCCTCATGCTGCACTTATTGAAGCTTGCCGCAGAGAGCTCTCTAAAGACTGGCATTGCTCCCTCACACATGTTTTCCGCTTAGCTAACTTCTGTGCAGACTGCAGACCATTGCTAATATGAATATGGATTTGAGGATTTCCCTCTCTTCTCCCCATCCTCCGTTGTTCCTATTGCAGGGTGACTTAATTTTGTAGCATGTACTTTGCCGTATTTTTTAATGTCATCCGTATAATTTTTTTTTATTCTTTTCTCAATTTTATACCTATATAATTTACATTTTTGTATTATGTACTTTGATGTAGTTTTCAATTTTGTACATGCATGTACTATGTTTTTTCTTGATTTCATACATGTATTCTAGGATAGTTTTTAATTTGATACTTTTTTTTCTCAATTTCATACCTATACTTTTTTTTTTATCAATGTCAAATTGGAAACAGACGTTAATCAGACAAATAGAAAGATGACGTGGCAGTTGGGTTAACTATGTGATAAAAATGAATTTTGTGATTCTAATGGGTAGAATCCTCTTGTTATGCTTTGGTTCCAATAGGCTAGACCATGTAGAAATTTTGTTTCGCCTTCATTCGAACGGGAGTCCTTTCTTTTTGCTACATGGCTAACCCAACTGTTATGTCAGTTTTCCATTTGTCAAATTAATGGTTGTCCCCAATTTGGCCTCAATTGAAAAAATTTTAAAAGTACAATACCAAATTAAGAAAAAACAAAGTATAAGTACCAAATTGAAAATTATCCCAAAGTTCGAGAAAAAACAAAGTACATGTACCATATTGAAAACTACCCCAAAATACAGGGATGAAATTAAGAAAAAAATAAGTATAAGTATCTGAAATTCCGAGGATACTATTTCTTGAAGGAAATATGATAATTAAATTACCCAGCCATTAATTAGTGTTTAGTTGACAGTAATATGTAATAATAAACATCCACAATGAATACGAGATTTTACGAGGAAAATCCAAATGGGTAAAAAATCTCGGGAGCACTAGAAATCACTATGAACTAAAACCAAGTACAAGCAAAGTGATACTACTTACAACGACGCTTGAATCCACGGGCCTAGTAGAATATCTTTTTGAACGAGCGTCCAACGAATCCACATTGCTTTCACAGTATCTCCATGGACTGAATCCACAACCCTAGCTTCACACACCAAAATTCATGGTACCAACAGAAATCCACCGTTCAATTCGAATCCACGAATCACTCTAAACAAGGTAGAAGAAGATGATGTAGCTAAACTATAAGGAACTATGCATCATATCATTGAAAAAAGTCTAAGAGACTAAGGATGCATAGAACACAAAGGGGCAAAACCTTGGGTTTGAAGGTAATAAGCTCTTGGAGGCTTCCCTTGGAGACTCTCTCAATGCTCTCTCTATGGAGGCTCTCTTGTCTGGTCTTTATCTCCAAAACAACCCTAAAGACCCTTTATATAAAGCCAAAACAAAAAATAGGGTTTCACACGAAATGCTCAAAAATTTGGCTAAAAATACGAGCTGGATCGATCCTATCATTTAGCTTGGATCAATCCAACCTCCTCAGCCTCTTGAATCAATCCGGGCACGAGAGCTGGATTGATCCAAAAATGCAGATCAGGAATATGATCGATCCTGCATAAAATATTGGATCGATCCAACATGAGCAATAGGCCATAACTAATTCATTTTCATATAAAAATGACCTATAAGCAATAAATGATCATTCCTAGGTGATTGGGGCAATTTAAATCACCTATAGTCAATAGAATAACCTAGGTTCTAAGTCAAACTTACCTTCCTAGGACATAAACCAACAAAAGGAGCAATCCGAGCTTGAGCATGAAGATTTGATCGATTTGATGCACTTCTCTCAAGCTTGAAGCAGCAGCTTGAGCTTTTAGGGATTACTGGCTTGAGACCAATCATATACACAGGCTTTTGACACCCAAATTAGCCAACATATACAAAAGAAATACCTAACAATCTCCCCCTTTGGCAATTTGGTGACAAAACCTTCTAAAAAACAACAAACACAATAAACGAAAAACGATTCATTCAACTTCAAAAATGAATCTCCCCCTTTCTTGTACAAAATTAGCACTCAAGCACTCCCCAAAACAAAAAGTACACAACCTATACTAAGCTGACAACACTTGAGATCAAATACTTGTTTTCTGCACAAGATACATATAAACACCACGTGAAGTAATAGAGAACAGTAAAAACAGGATATAAAAGCACAAAAGATAATACAATGAATATCAAGCTCAAATAAGAGATCAACACACTCCCCCTAAATGTATCATATCTCCCCCCTTTTTAATACCAATGCTTCACACACCATGATAAAATATAAACAAGTTGTATCAATTGATTCTCAATCTAGATACTAAAAACACATCCAAGAATCTAAATTAAGTCTTGACAACTTAGCAATGCATTAAAGTAAGTTTACAAAAGCACCACTTGATGTGTGTGTGTGAATTGACTCAACATGAACCAAAACAGAAAGAAATCATAGTTGTTCAAACTATTTAAATCATAAGATCATAAGACACATGAATCATGTACTTGTTGAAGTCAAACCAGTTGATTTCACCCATGAAGGCAAGTGAAAGCCTTCTTTTAAGCAAGAAAGAGAAATTATATTTTTTGATATTTCAAACATAAATTAGAGGGCGAAAAATTAACTAAGAGCTCAAAAACAATGAGAACAGTGCTAGTATTTTTTATACAACATTGAGAAATATTTGGCTCTTTTCAAATTCTTAGCACTTTTGTGTTTTCAACAATATGGCAATTTGCCTTTTCTCACAGACTTTTCTTTCAAGAGCTCTTTTCAAGGCCTTGTTTCAATTTTTCTCATGATTTTTAAAGTTGTTGGAAAAATTTGAACTAGCATTTGAATAGAAATAGGAGCTCATCATCAAATAAGAAAGAAATACTTTAGAAGTAAGGAGGTGAGAAGGTGCAAACATTGGCACAAGCATGTTTGGGCTTTAAAAGAAGCATCCAACTATTGGTCATTCAACTTTCCAAAAAAAAAAATCATGATCTTGTGACTCACATTTATGATAAATTTTTCACAAAAACAACTCTAAGAGTAATGAGACAAGTCATTCAATGTGCTTCAAGATGCAACATAATGAACTTTTCATGAAAATACAATTAAGCAAAGATAAGTACTTAGACTAAAAACTCAATTCATGAAATTGTCAAGCACAATGATCAAGAATTCAATACCAATACTTACTTATGTTCATATCAAAGCATATTATGAGAAATCAAAGATATGAAAACACAAATAACAAAAACAAAAAATCTTTTTGGGTTTTTGACAATATGACACTAATTGAAAAACAATCAACTCAAAGAAATAAACAACATAGTTTAGCTTTAGGAACAAGATATAAAGATAATGAAAAGAAATCCTAAGCAACTATGGATAGTTTAATGTCTTTTCGGACAAGAGGTAGTTTAACGTCGTTGGGACGCAAGGTAGTTTAATGTCATTTCGGACGCAAGATAGTTTAAAGTCATTTCAGACTAAGCTAGTTTATAGTCATTGCGGACTAGAGAAGTTACATCCACTAGAGGGAGTGAGGGGAACCCTTTCCTAGATAAGGATTGAGGTTGAAAGACATTAAATCCTCTTTCCTAATCCAAACAATTCTAATGTTAGAAGGTTTTGAAGATTCCTCAACAATAGGAGTTGACTTCCTAGAAGTATTCACTTTCTTTCCACTAGTAGTCAAATCAACTCGTGTCCTAGGGGTCCTAGACACACTTGGAAAATATCTGTAGTCTCTCCTAAAACAAGTAAAAGGAGTGTCTCTATTACAAGAAAACGAAGATTGCTTCAAATGGAAGCAATGTGGTCTTATGTGACATATCTTACCACAATGGTGGCAAGTGGGAACAATACTAGAAGAACCATGATATGCAACTTGAAACACACTTCTAGAAGCAACCCTAGAGGTTTTCTTGAGACTAAGACAATGAGGCCTAATGTGACCCAAAACTCCACACTGATGACATTTAGGAACAAACTTTTTCTTGGGAGTTTGGTCAACGTTATGTGTAGGATTCATCAAAGGTTTCTTTACCTTGGAAGTAGATGGCACAACTTCACCTAAAGTAGGTTTAGTCTTAAAAGAGGTAAAACCTAACCCTTCTCTTCCTACATTCCTCTTAACAGTCCCAAGTAAAATATTAAGTTGCTTGGATCTTTTATCAAAGTTGATTTTCAATTCACAAGCATCTTTGACCTCTAATTCAAGTCTAGTGATAGTAAAAACTAACTCATTCTCTTTCTTAATCCTAGACTCGACCTCACCCTCTAATCTATCAAATTTCTCAACAATGGTGTTCCTCTCTTTCTCAATAGCAACAAGTTTGTTGGAGAGAGTGATTCTATGAGTCTTTAATTGACTGATAAGAGCTTCAAAGTTCAAGTCTTCTTGTTTAAAGATCTCTCTTCATTTTTCTAAGGTCTTAACCTTGATACCTAAATTCAAATTCTATTTTTTTTTTGCATAAGAGCCTCTTCATACAATTCATTATAAACTGTTTGAAGAACTCCCTCATCATCCGATTCACCTTTGTCCTCAACATTATCCTTTAAGTCCACACTAGAATCATCAACCAAGGGAGTACTAGAAGACTCACCTATATCATTTACAATACCCACAAAAACAGGAAAATTAGAATCATCCTCACCCTCGAAATGTTCTTCATTAATCTCATCCTCATCACTATCACTAAGGGTGGCATTCATGGCTTGTTGTTTACCCTTCTTTTTGTTAGGACAATTTGGAGCAATATGTCCTAATTCATGACACTCATAGCACTCAATTTTAGAAGGATTCCTAGACTTAGTCTTATTACTCTTAGAAGATGAATTAGAGTTAATTTTCTCTTTCCCTTCATTACTTTTTGACCATTTAAAATATTTCTTAAACCTTTCAAAGAGAACTAAATCATCATCATTCACATCTAGTTCATTATTTGAGACAATTTTTTCTTCTTTCATGGATTTGAAAGCAATACTATTGTTCTTTTTGGGTTGTCTCAATTTCAACTCAAAGGTTTGAATTGAACCAACAAGTTCATCCACTCTCATCAAGTTAAGGTCCTTAATTTCTTCTATGGCTGTGACCTTAGGTTGAAATCTGTCAGGTAAAGACCTTAAGATTTTGTGAACAATAATTTTTTTTAGAAATTTTCTCACCTAGGTTAAAAGAAGAATTGACAATATCATTCAATTTAGCATAAAATTCAAAAAAAGTTTCATCTTCTTCAATCATAATCCTCTCAAAACTAGAGGTGAGAATTTGGAGCCTAGACTTCCTCACTTGGTGAGTACCCTCATGAGTTGCTTGCAAAACATACCAAGCTTCTTTCGAAATGATGCAAGTCATAATCCTACGGTACTCAGACCCAGATACACCATTAAAAATGGCATAAAGACCTTTGTTATTTTAACCACTCCGTTCTAAGTCATTCCTATCCCATTCCTCAGGAGGTTTGGGAACAATGAAACCATCTTTGGTCATAGTAGGAGGACTCCAACCAGTTTCAACAATTAGCCAAACCCTATCATCAATAGATTTAAAAAAAAATCATCATTTTAGACTTCCTGTATGTATAATTCAATCCCTCAAACAATGTGGGTCTAGTATTTGAACCTCCTTCTTTCAAAAAATCCATCTCCTCAAACTTTACGAGTGAACTCAGCTCTGATACCAATTGAAATTCCGAGGATACTATTTCTTGAAGGAAATATGATAATTAAATTACCCAACCATTAATTAGTGTTCAATTGACAGTAATATGTAATAATAAACATCCACAATGAACACAAGATTTTACGAAAAAAAACCCAAACAGGTGAAAAAACCTCGGAAGCACTAAAAATCACTATGAACTAAAACCAAGTACAAGCAAAGTGATACTACCCACAATGACGCTTGAATCCACAAGCCCAGTAGAATCCCTTCTTAAACGAGCGTCCAACGAATCCACGTTGCCTTCATAGCATTTCCACGGATTGAATCCATAACCCTAGATCCACACACCAAAATCCATGGTGCCAACGGAAATCCACCGTTCAATTCGAGTCCACGAATCACTCTAAATAAAGTAGAAGAAGATGGGATAGGTTTAAAGGCAATAAGTTCTTGGAGGCTTCCCTTGGAGACTCTCTCAATGCTCTTGATTAGTAATCATATTTGCCCTACTTTTATGCCTGTGTTTTGGTGCATTTTACGCGTTTGGTTTTGTTTCTCTGTTGTGTAGGTAATCCCGCTTTTCAGCCACGCTTTTGAAGCCTTGTTAGAGCATCCTTGATGTGTTCTTGAAGCCTCATAGTCTTAGAAGGATCATTCATGGAAGCGTGGAGGAGTTTCAAGGCAATTTCACCATTTCTGCAGAGGTGGTACCGGTACCAGCTAATTATTTTCCCCAGTTTTGAGGTCGTAACAATTTACACCGGTACCACTACCCGTGGTACTGATACCAGACCCCGAGATCTACTGGTTTTCATGCGTTTAATGCTTTTTAATAAGGGCTTTTATGTAACTTCATATGCAAACATAATGAGAGGTATTTAAAGGACTTTTCTTAGCTAAAGGAGGGTTCTTCACTTTTGTTCTTGGTTAATATTAGGGTTAGCTTAGGTTTTCTCAAGCTTTTGATTTTTTTTTTAGCTAATTTAGGTTAGATTTCACTTGTTACTTGTTGTTCTTTGCTTGTAAACTTAATATAGGTTAGTTTCCTTTGTTGTAATCTCGATTGTAAACTACATTTTCCGTTTATGAATCTATAGATAGCATCCATTTCATTTCTCTAGCATTTATTGTTCATGTATGATGCATTTACTTCCATTGATGGCTAGCTAAACACCCCAAGGTGGGTTCTATGGTGGAGTTCCTCTCCAAACCCTAGGTAAATGTGATTTATTATCTCTAAAGCTTCAATGTTAATGGAATGTTGCTTTCAATACTCTCTCATCTCTTGAACCCTTGTAGATTCATATTCATGAACAAAATATGACCAGTAAGTTGTATTTTTTTAATGAGCACATATGCAATCTACATGTTTGTGAAAATGCCAATGTGAGTATTAAGCTACATTCCATCACTTGTTTTACCCTTTATGAGATTCTATTGTCAAACACTCCATTTAAGACCATAGTCCAAATGGATTCTTGAATGTGCATTGTATGAGAAACCATTTACCTTAGGTTAGGAAGGAATAAAACCATAAGACCTATCATCTTTTATTTATAAGTTTTCATACAAACTTCTTGCCATCAACTTGGCACAAATCACTCTCAACAACAAACCAAAACCCATATTTTACATCTTTATTTGCATTCATTGGGTAGCATGACTTAAGAATCGCTAAAACCTATTCCACTCCCTGTGGATATGACCTAGGTACTCCCTAGTTTCATTGCTTGACGATCATTGGACTCCTACGCTTGGGAATCTTTTGCGCACATCATAGTTTAAGTTCAAGCAGCTCTCTCTATGGAGGCTCTCTCGTCTGGTCTCTATCTCCATAACAACCCTAAATACCCTTTATATAGAGCCAAAACAAAAAATAGGGTTTCACGCGAAATGCTCTGAAATTTGGCTGAAAATACGAGCTGGATCGATCCTATCATTTAGCTTAAATCGATCTAACTTCCTCTGCCTCTCGGATCGATCCGGGCATGAGAGCCGAATCGATCGAAAATTGTAGATTAGGAATATGATTGATCCTTCATAAAATATTGGATCGATTCAACATGAGCAATAGGCCAGAAATAATTCATTTTCATATAAAAAGGACTTATAAGCAATAAAGGATCATTCCTAGGTGATTGGGGCAATTTAAATCACCTATGGTCAATAGAATAACCTAGGTTCTAAGTCAAACTTACATTCCTAGGACATAAACCAACAAAAAGAGCAATTCGAGCTTGAGCAAGAAGATTTGATCGATTTGATGCGCTTCTCTCAGGCTTGAAGCGGCAGCTTGAGCTTTTAGGGATTACTGGCTTGAGACCAATCACATACACAGGCTTTTGACGCTAGAATTAACCAACATATACAAAAGAAATACCTAACATATCAAATTGAAAGCCACCTCAAAGTACAAGGTATAAAAGTGTAATTAAGCCAATTTAAAATGTTTCAATGAACGAGATATTAGAGATGGACATAAAGTAAGTAAAGGGAAAGTGACATGGATTGAGCGATAATCATGTGGATTCTAACTGGTAAATAAACTAAAAATAAAGATTCCGTTCATTTAACCAATTACCCATTCGAACGGCATATTTATCCGTTCAAACGAAACTTTATCTTCAACCTTTCAACTTAATCTACTTCAACTTTTCATCTACTTAACATTCATTCCTATTTTTTTTTTCATTGAAAAATTTTAAATTGTATGAATATAAAATTGCAAAAAAAAATATTGGGACCATATTAAAAAATACCACCCAAAATACAAGACACGAAAGTACAATTAACCAAAAAAAACAAGACTATGATTCAAATGAATATATAGACAGATGGTCACATATATGCTTCGCAACTCCATAGCAAAAGACTGGTGGGACTAGGGAGTGGGCCATCAAAGACTACAATAGTAAGGGGCTAAGTGCAACATCACAAGCAGAAGGTCAAATTAGTATATATTTTTGATGCGTTTATTTACTTAAATAAAGGGTTTACAAGAAAAATTAATTAAATGAGTGAAGTGGATGGTTTGAGATTAACAATGTGGTTGTATGAAATTTATATAAATTCAAATTACTTTAAGTAAAAAAAAAAAGGTTCAAAATACTTCTGTCCTATGTACTTTGCCACTATTCGTAATTAAGTCAATTTTATTTTAAAGTTATCAATTAAGGATAAAAATTTTGTCAGACCTGTCATTAAATTACTATGTCAGCAAATTAAAGTGATTGAATTAAAAACACTTTAATATCATATTATTGTACTATACTACTATTGACAATTGAATCCAATTTTGAAATCATAATAATTTGGACCAAATTAAATTGAAGTGTTTAATAAAAAAAAAATTGAAGAACCCTTTAGACATATAACTTCAAATTTTGGTCCAAATTTTGAAGTTATACTTTGGTCCTACCTGGTAGGAGGGAACCAAATTTTGAAATCACAATAAGTCAAATTTATTAAATCAAAATGACGGGTAAAAAATCCAAACTTTGAATTTTTCATACACTTTTTCAAACCAAATAGGTATGGAATCATTCCAAACATTTTATGTTGTCTCCAAAGGGTGACCCTAGAGGGGGTGAATAGGATCAATTGCAAACTATTACAAATAATGTGGAAATTAAAAACTAAATTAACAATTCATAATAACTATGCTATTTATCAAATATTGATTACAAGTATGTAAAAGTAAATTGCAAGAGTTTAGGGATAGAAAGAGCAAACACACAATGCTAACGTGGTTCGGCACCCCTACGTCCACGCCTTAAGCATCTAGTTCAAGGATTTCCAAATTCACATACTATGATGATCCCTTTGACCGGTAGAGATCAAACCTTACACCAATGATCTTTTTCGTAAGCTTAAGATCAACCCTTACAACTTGCTTGAAGACCAACTCCTAGCTCCACAAAGGCTACCAAAACCCAATGATCCTTTTTAAGGCTCAAGATTAACCTCTTCAACTAAACTTGAATTTAACCAACAAATTCCCAGCTTTACAAGGGTATAACCAAACCCTAGTTCCCAAGATGGTTACAAGATGTAGAGATGAAGATTTGTGTACAAGAATGAACTCCTCAAAGAGCATTTGTGTACAAATAAAGCTCATACGTACTAATATCTCTTAATGATTAAACTAATTGGCTTAGGAGAGAATGATGATTCTTTGACTAATATCACACAAGATTGATGAATACTAAGTTGTAGTGTGTTTTTGTATCAGCATTAACCCATTTAAGACCTAAATAATGAGTATTTATAAGCCTATGGTCAAATATGGCCATTAGGAGACAAAAGCTATCTGCTATGCAGTTTTCATCACTTTACCATTTGAATGGCCTGAGTCCCATTCAAACAGACTAGTTGTTACAACTAAATTCCCAAAATATAGCTACTGTCCCATTCAAATGGTGCCTAATTTGTTCAAATGGAGCACATCCGTTAAAATGGCCAAGACAGTTTTTGCCTATTTTTCAAAATAAAACAAGTTTGATCAAAATTAAGGAAAAAATGGCTTGAACCAACCACCAAGGCATCCTAGGGACTTATCATAGAATGTGACAAAGATGTCCTAAAGCCCATCTAGGTTAAGATCAAGAGCCAAGAGAGTTTAACCTATAGAGAGATTTATACAATTAAATCCTATCACTTTCACACAAGAATTATTACAAAGACTTCACAAATGAGTTTTCAATTCTTGTGCTTGGCTTCATCCTTTAACATCAACAATGCTAATGCTCTTTGCTCCATCCTTCTTAGAGATTTTGGCAATAAATCCACTTGAGCTTAGTTTCAATGATCTTCCATTAATTTATGCTTTGAGCTTTGGCTTTGCTTGGCTAGAATCATTATCATCTTGGTTCCTATCTTGCAAATGTACACTTAGATGCAAATAATTAGAAATACAAAACAATGTTTGTTATCATCAAAACCATACAGCAAAGTTGGATTAAAGCCACAAGCCTAACAATGTCATTCTTTTTGGAGATGACAAACATTGTATACAATTTGCATATAAAACAAATAAAGTAATGAAAGATTCATAGAAGCTTCCCTTAACAATATGCATTTATGCAAATAAAATACCAATGAAACACATGCATACTTTAGGCAAAATAAATCCATGCTAATAAAGCTCTATATATAATATGCAAAGCATGGTATCAAAAAATACTTAATAAAGCATATACATATATGATACAAAACATATCTATGATGCTCGTATAATCATATAAAATATGCATTACTAAACAAGCATCTTAGCCAACAAGATAAATGTTTGTTATCATCAAAATTTTGACCAAGAAGGTCATGAATTTAGCTATAAGGCTAAATTTTTAAAATTATATTTATTTGAATTTAAAAAAAAAAAATTACAAGGCATAGGACCCACACATACCAAAGTAATTCAAAAAAATTAATTTGGCCATAGCTGTGAGAGGGAGTCAAACTTTGAAATTATAATAATTAAAAAAGTTTAATAAATCAAAATGAATAAGTAAAGGACCAAAACTTTGAAATTTTTCAGAACTTTCTCCAAAACCAAACAAGTATGTAACCACCACAAACATTTATAAAATTATTTTTATTTGAATTAAAAAAATTATTTTAAATTTCCATGAATGATCTTGAGCTCTTGTGGTTGTTGTAATTTATTAAAATTTTAAATGCCTAGAACTTTGAAATTCTATAAATCATATGATAAATGATAAATCGTGATTTTAAGATATGTTGACGAATGAGATTAAGAGAAATTAAGAATATTTTTTAGGTTTTTGTTCATACTTCTCTGTATATTTTTCTCATTCATTTTATGACAATTTCTTGATTTACTAAATTTAATTATTGTAATTTTAAAGTTTGGCTCCTTTCTACCAGCTACGACCAAAGTACAATGTCAAAATTTGGATCAAACTCTTTAAGTTAACTGAATATAGTAAGTATGTTCCGTCATCTTTTTTGACCACTTAGTACTATTTATTGAATAGAATGATTTTTTTTTTTTTTTTTTTTTTTTATTTTTTAAAAATATAAATTTTTATAAATTTGAAAAATCAAAAAGTAAAAAAATTTATAAAAAAAAAAAAAAAAAAAAAAAAAGACAAATGATTTAAAAAAATAAATAATCGTATCTTTGCACAAAATCTTATGAATTTATAGGATGTTGGTGGTCATAGGTAGGGTTTAGATGGGACGACGAAGAAGAAAAATAGAAGGGAGAAGTGTGTTGAAATAATTCAACGAGGGTTAGTGAGTTTCTTTGAGTGTAGTGTGCAGATTAATTTTTATTGGAGTTTGTGGATTTTTTTTCTTATTTTTTATTTTGAATTTTGGATGTCTTTGACAGTAAAGTTGGTTATGGACATTTTTAGAATAGTAATTTATGGGGTGTAAAAACCAATCTTCAGGGTTATAATATCCACACTCCAACCATTTCATAAAAATTGGGCCTATGTGCTTAACCTTACCCAACCCATTCCATTTCCAACCCATTAATCAATAATGGGCCTTGGACTAATTGAGCAGTTGGGTACTCTTTGCCTTATTTCTATAGACACACACGTGAAATTATGACATGGTTGTTTTCTTTTATATATAGGATATTGGATAAACAACCAATTGTAAGAAGCATAAGCATGGAGGTTCCAAGTAGAGGGCCACAATAATCATAAGCATGGAGGTTCCAAGTCAGTGGGGAATTAAACTAGGGGTATATAACAAACTTGAATGCTTGAAACACAAATAGCGGGATACGCACCATGTGACATATCTATTAGCCAAAAAGAGATTCATAGACCCATTATACCTCTCTAACTAACAATTCACGATTATTACGCATCATCTTAGTTTTCTCTTTTCTTCCCTTCTCTCATTAGTCATTATTCTCAATTTTCTCATCATTCTAGTTTTCCATGAACACTTGTTCTGCAATTACCTGCTCCTCCTTCACCTGCTGTAAGTGCTCTCTCTCTCTCTCTCTCTCTCTCTCTCTGCATTTTTTTTGTTCTTCAATATGGTAGAAAGTAAGGTATCATCATATTAATCTTTACATCTTTCCAATGTTATCAAACTCGGACCAGACCGACCGGTTCAACTGGGAACCGGTCCCCTCTCCGGTTGGTTTAACCCACAAAAACCCATTTTTTAAGAAAACCGTTCAACCCGATCAACCCGACGATTGAATCGATCAACCCGGTTTAAAAACCGGTCAACCAATTTTTTTTTCCTTAAACTATATATATATTTTTGAAGGTGCTAAAATGACTAAAATAGTCCCAATATTTTTAAAATCTCTTAAAGCCAAGAAGGCTAAAAAGGCAAATTAGTCTAAAAAAATTCAAAATAGCAAAAAGAAACCTAAGCGCCTAATTTAATAATACAATATTCTTATCTTGCATTTTAAAAAATATACTGCACATAAATTCAAATATATTAATTGATTGTACAAACATTTAAAAAATATATATATTTTGAATCATTTACAGCTTTTATTCTAATAAATATATAAATAAATAATATTTTTATGACGTTACGGTTCAACTTGGTTGACCTGACGGTTGAACCGGTTGACTGTTAACCCGATAAATTTTTCGATTCTATGAACGGTCTGGGTTTTAAAACAATGAAAAGAACATTAGGAAGGCTCGCCCCACTAGCACTCTTGCACTTACAACCTTAGATGGGTGCTCACACTCACACAAGCTAACTCACTTGAGCACTTGAAGATTTGCTTCACTCTTGCACGTATACAACAAATGGGGCCTGCCCCTTTATATAGGCAACCATAGCAAGTCGGTTTCTCACCGACAGAGGTCTCTAGAACCTCCAAGAATCTGGCCCCAAAGCTATTTCTTGAAAGAAATATATATATACAAGGAAGAGAGGGACGAGAAACAACATGAAAAATCTAGAGAAATCCTAGAATATGGTGATATGCTAGTGTAAAGGTGTAAATAATTTAAGTTTTAAACGGGTATTAGTTTTTTTTTTTTTTTTTTGAAAAATGAAACATTCGATTATAGACTCCTCTTATGAATGTTATGTTTGTAAAAAATTATATAATGCAATAGTTGCTTTTTAAAAAAAGTCACTGGAAAAATTGTGACCTTTTTGTGCTTCAAAATTTTATCATTTATTCACAGTTTATTTTTTTAGAAATTAATCGTTGGATTACTGTGATTTTTAGCATGCATGATATGCATAAGAGTGGTATCTAACCCAACAGTTAGTTTTTCAATTGACTTTACAGAGATCATCTTACGTAACTTTGTGTCGGGAGCATCGTATAGTAAAAAAAATCTAATAATAGTTATATAAAAATAATTTTAAAAATAATTTATAATTAAAATTATTAAAATTAATATTAATTCTAAAAATAATATAAAAAATTGAAAAAATTATAGTTTGACCCCCTCAACTATCACTGATTTTGCATTTTACATCGCTATAGTTTTAAGGGTTAATTAGTTGCACTTTTGTACCCTATACTTTGGGGAATTTTTTCGATTTGGTCAATGTACTTTTTCTTTTTTTCTCAATTTCATACCCAAACAATTGAAAATTTTTTAATGGTGGACAAATACAAGACGGGTGTTAAATTGGAGGACGGAAAGATGACGTGGTAGATGAGAGTGCCACGTGGATCCAATATACTCCATTCGAATAGAGTTTGTATTTGGTTTGAACGAAGAAATAGCAAAATCAATAACACCATTCTGGTCCGTTTGAATCGAGACTAAGAAAAGGAAAAAAATCAATGTTTTACTCTGTTCGAACGGGGGAAAATTTTTTTTTGAAAAATTTATGTTTCAATTTTTATTCTAACCAAAGTGCTTGAGGTGGAAGATATATGTCAAGGGAACCCTATGCTATATGATCAAGAATCGTTTCCCCAGCGGGCATTACCCATCAAGTGAAGGAAGTGAATTGGGTTGTCTTGTACGTACATTGGTGCCATGGTGCTCTTGGGTTTGCTCTCTCAACTCCAGTTTAAAGCACAAGAACTTGACGGATTCATTTTGACTAGCAAATAGGGACTAGAAGGCATTTCTTAGTAACAAGATTTTAAGAGGCTGTTTACCATTAAAATAACTGCCCAATGAAATCTGGATCCGTGGCAAAATATTTTTAACAAGAAACAGTCTCAGTTCTTTGAGCCAATGAGGAAAAGCATATAATGAAATGCTTTGCACTAGATTAATATACCAGAGTAACTGCCTATAACCGCCAGTTTAGTGGTGAGTTTTCTATTTAAAAAATTAAATAGCACTTATCAGATCATGGATTTAAAATAAGAACATTCAATCGTTCAAATAGAAGATTAGCAGTGCTGTTGGGCAGGTGTCAATCCGTAATTGGTGTGAAGACGGTTAAGCAGTTTTTCTTTCAAGCCAATCATATTGAAGCAAAGCTTTCTCACGAAGCAAGATATGAAGATTTCAATTCGATCACAGAGGCTTATGACACTTGTCAACACCTAATTGGACACGAATGGAAAGCAGTTACCCTTCAAGTCTATAAATAGATGAAGAACTCTCTATGCAAATGGTCCACGACCTCACAAGACACACGTCTTTATGCATATCTCTTCTTTATCTCTCCCCACCTCAATGTATCTCTTAACTTAGAATTTCTTTTCTCATCCCATACTCTCTTTCCTTTCGTCTAAGATCTCTCTCCCTTATCTCTCTATCCTTTTCGTCTAAGATCTCTCTCCCTCTCTCTTTTATCCTCATCTGTCTGATTGCTTCGAAGGACTTTAACAGAAGTGTATAACTACTGTATTAGAAATGAAGGTAATAATATGATTATGTGGTTTATTCGAAACATTTTATTTATTGCTTTACTTGTTACATTTCGAGTTATTTATAATTATTTTGCCTTATTTGATTAATTAAAAGTCCTCTTCATTGAGGCAAAGCCGAATTCTCTCAATTGCCTGATTATAATATTTTGGCTCGATTAACTTCGAACCAATCTTTTACCTTGAAACGGTGTAAAGTCAACCTTTCTGGCACGCCCCCCACTTCAAACCATACGTGTGCAGTTGCCACCTTGAAGATTTCTTAAGCGAACATCTTTTTTTGGCACGCCCGGTGGAACAATTAAGGCAAAATATAAAATCTTCTTACTATGATGACAAGAAGATCTAAACAAACGGAATCTTCAAATCAGGGTGAGACTAGGCCAGAAGATGGCCTTAAAGCCATTCTTGAATATCAAAATTTATTGCAAAATGAAGAAAACTCGAGGGTTGAAGCTAGTATAGAAAGAGTTAATCTACAGAACACTAATCCAGAAACTCTGTCGCAGTTAGCAGTACAAGTTTCGGAAATATTTTGGCCTATAGTGGCTGAAATTACTCAACAATTACAGCAAACCATTATAAATACTATGAATAAACAATGTACTTCTGTAAATGAAGAAATTTATAATGGTTCACAAAAGAAACAAGCTGTTATTTCGAACTTACCAGGAAGTTCATTATTGGGTCTTCCCCCTCAGGTGAATTTGGAACCCGGGGGGTCGGTAGATGCAAGGCCAATTTATGGTCATAATGAAAAAGCAATGCCAACTTATGGCCAAAATGAGTATATAAGACCAAGTTATGGCCAGAATGAGAATATAAGGCCAATAAATGGCTTTAGTGATATAAATAAGTCAAAAACAATGATGAATGCTCAACAAAATGAGTTTATATTTCCTACGATTGTAGATGTTAATAAACCAAGCAGTAGTTCATCTGAAATGAACAAAATGAATAGTAATTTTCATTACGGTGAAGTTACTAATCAACCCATAAGGTCCAGTTATAATGATGTTCAAAAATCTGCATCAATTCAATCAGATCCGATTCAATTCACAAACCCTTTGCATGATTCAAGTAAGATCAATTTTAATATTGACAATACCAATGAACTCGGGGGGTTGATGGGTAGGAGACCTAATTATTATGAAGGGATTAAATTGAATCGAAGTTTGAATGAGAACCTTAGGGTACCTTTAAATCAAAATGTTAATACACACATGATAGGAAATCAACCCATTATGGCAACTAGAAATCAACTTCTTGAATTAATTCAAGAAACATATGGACCTCTTAATAGAAGTGTCCAGATACCAATATATCGAAAGCCATATCCAGAATGGATTGAAGAACATGGTCCTGGACCACCTTAATAGGGACCTACATCAATAATTATCTCTCAAGTTTCTGTTGAACTTGGGGGGTTGACGTCAAGGCCAATTTATGGCCAATGTGATGTTAATTGACCAATTGCTGTCAACTTCGACGAAATCTGGACATAAACTTTAGTTACATCATAAAATTGGTTTCCAATATGGAAAATCATTATGTTAGATTGGTTTAAAAGGCCAATTACTGGCCATTTCGACGCAATCTGGACATAAACTTTAGTTACATCATAAAATTGGTTTCCACTATGGAAAACCATTATGTTAGATTGGCTTAAAAGGCCAATTACTGGCTATTTCGACGCAATCTGGACATAAATTTTTATTAATTTGCTTAGAAATGAAAGAAATGGCACGTTGTTTTAATTACATCAATTCAAAACTCTTTAAAACAGAGGGTTTCTCTTGATGCGGGGGGTATGTTTACCATTAAAATAACTGCCCAATGAAATCTGGACACGTGGCAAAATATTTTTAACAAGAGACAGTCTCAGTTCTTTGAGCCAATGAGGAAAAGCATATAATGAAATGCTTTGCACTAGATTAATATACCAGAGTAACTGCCTATAACCGCCAGTTTAGTGGTGAGTTTTCTATTTAAAAAATTAAATAGCAGTTATCAGATCATGGATTTAAAATAAGAACATTCAATCGTTCAAATAGAAGATCAGCAGTGCTGTTGGGCAGGTGTCAATCTGTAATTGGTGTGAAGACGGTTAAGCAGTTTTTCTTTCAAGCCAATCATATTGAAGCAAAGCTTTCTCACGAAGCAAGATATGAAGATTTCAATTGGATCACAGAGGCTTATGACACTTGTCAACACCTAATTGGACACGAATGGAAAGCAGTTACACTTCAAGTCTATAAATAGATGAAGAACTCTCCATGCAAATGGTCCACGACCTCACAAGACACACGTCTTTATGCATATCTCTTCTTTATCTCTCCCCACCTCAATGTATCTCTTAACTTAGAATTTCTTTTCTCATCCCATACTCTCTTTCCTTTCGTCTAAGATCTCTCTCCCTTATCTCTCTATCCTTTTCGTCTAAGATCTCTCTCCCTCTCTCTTCTATCCTCATCTGTCTGATTGCTTCGAAGGACTTTAACAGAAGTGTATAATTGCTGTACCAGAAATGGAGGTAATAATATGATTATGTGGTCTCTTCGAAACATTTTATTTATTGCTTTACTTGTTACATTTCGAGTTATTTATAATTATTTTGCCTTATTTGATTAATTAAAAGTCCTCTTCATTGAGGCAAAGCCGAATTCTCACAATTGCCTGATTATAATATTTTGGCTCGATTAACTTCGAACCAATCTTTTACCTTGAAACGGTGTAAGGTCAACCTTTCTGGCACGCCCCCCACTTCAAACCATACGTGTGCAGTTGCCACCTTAAAGATTTCCTAAGCGAACAGAGGCATTAACCTTTCGTGTTTATAATCAATCCTTCATAAAAGCTTCTGCTTCAGCCAACAAGTACGTAGCCCTTTGCTAATCCCTGGATTTCTTCTCTAACATCCATTCAATCTTTTTTTTTTTTTTTTCTTGTTTGGGTCTCTTCTATGCTACCTGCTGCCTTTGGCCTGTTTCTTTTTCCTTGGTGACATCTTAAAAACCTATCCTTTGGCTGCAATAGCTTCCCAAAAGATGTCATTCATCATCTTTAGATCTAGTACTCAATGCAACAAACAACAAATCCAAATTGTGCCTTTTTTCTTCATGTCCTTGTTGCAAGCATTTTGGTTAGAATAAGAAATGAAAACAAAAAATTTTCAAAATTTTTGCCTCTGTTTGAACGAGGAGAACATCGATTTTTCTCCTTTTAAATCTCGATTCGAATGGACCAGAATAGTGTTATTGATTTTGTGAATTTCTCGTTCGAACCAAATACAAACTCTGTTTGAACGGAGTCCACTTTGGATGCACATGGCACTCTCGTTTGCTATGACATTGTTCCGTCCTCCAATTTAACGCCCATCTTGCATTTGTCCTTCATTGAAATTTTTTTGATTGTTTGGATCTAATTAAAATTGAAAAAAATAAAAGTATAAGGGCCAAATTGAAAAATACCCCAAAGTACAGAGTACAAAAGTGCAATTAACACTAGTTTTAATTGCAACACATTGACCCCTTATAATTTTGATTTGTAATCATTTGTACCCTTATGTCAAATAGCTATTTGTTTCTTTGATTGAAAAATGGTGTTAGAGTTGTTATTTTTTATGCAGTATTTATTTTAAATTGTTAATGTATTTATAAACGTATCGGTAAAGTTTCATGATTTTCCTCAATATATTTTAGTTTTTATGAATTATTTTCTCCATTTAGTAAATTAAATTCATAATAAATAAAATATATTGAGAAAAATCATGACACTTAACCGTTTTACTTATAAATACATTAGCAATCTTGATAAATACTGCATGTAAAAACAACAAGCCTAACACCATCTTTCAGTAAAAAAACAAATTAAATGGCTAACTAATAGAATGATGCAAAGTGTTACAAATCAAAATTATAAGGGGTCAATGTGTTGCAATTAAAAATATAAGCGTATTAAGTGTAAATCAATGATAGTTGAGAAGGTCAAACTGTGGTTTTGCCTAAAAAATTTAGAGCTATATAACCATAAGCCGATGACATAATTATTATATACCACTAAGTCCAAGGTGTTTTGAACATAACTAAACAGAAGAATTTAAAAATCTCAAAGACCTCATGGTACGAAATTCTAAACTGAGAGATTTTTGGATAGTTTTTCTAGACTTTTAAATTATTATATTGTTATAAGGGTTATATACCTATAAATTTTTTACATAAGTGTTTTATAATACTAAGTCCATTTTTTTTGTTAAAGCATAACAAAAAAAAAAAAAAAAAAAAGGTATTTGAAAATCTCGGAGATCTCATCTTATAAAATTTGACTTTGTGGCATAAAACTCTAATTCGGGGACTTTTTGATACTTTTCCCTAATTATATAAATTTAAGATTGATGTATAGAAATACAGAACTTCTATTATAAGGTACACCTTACGCAACTTTGCATAAGGTGACCTCTATAGGGCCAAATGCATATCATATTTTAAAAAATTGGTAGTTGGATTAGATGAGTTGCTTATGAATTTTATGTTTGCCAAAAATCACAATGATCCAACGGTCAATTTCTAAAAAATGTCAGAGTGGAAAATTATGACTTTTTTATTCTTTAAAATTAAAATGTCAACAATTTTTCCAAGTGTTTTTTTTTTTTTTTTCCTGAAACTGACTGTTGTATTACTGTGATTTTTGGCGAACATGAAATTCATAAGTAGTTCATCTAATCTAACAGTCAGTTTTGCAATATATGATATGCATTTGGCACTATAGAAGTCACCTTATGCAACTTTGCGTAAATGCATGTACATCTTTTATATATATATATATATAGATATACGAAAAATGTTATAGTCAAGGTTACCTGACTTTAACTAAAGTCAGCTAAGAACACAAGCCCTTGGATTGGAATCTCGAGATGAATCATCCATAAAGTGAATGTGAATCCAAGGGCTTGTGTTGTTAGCTTACTTTAGTTAAAGTCACATACCCCCGACTAGAACACTTCTCTATATATACATGGAGTCTATTATATGGTGCACCTTATGCAAAGTTGCAAAAGTGATCGACCTAGTGCCTATAACAGAATAGATTTTAAAATTGGTAGTTGGATTAAATATACTTGTTATGAATTCATGTTTGCCAAAAATCACAGTAATCTAACAGTCAGTTTTTGATATCAGTACGAAAATTGTAACTCTTGTTATTCAAAATATCACGACTTTTTACTTGAATATTTCAAAGACTGGCGATTGGATCAATGTGATTTTTGATGAGCATAAAACAGATCATCTCATGCAACTTTATGTTTACAACAATTCTATTCGTCCTCCCTTTTTGTCCTTCATCGTGCAACTGACCAATTTGGAATAGTTATTTTGAAAACCCGACCGTTGGATTTGATGCCCCACTTATACGTATTAAGAATGTAAAAAATCACATTGGTCCAATGGTTGGTTTTTCAAAAAATATACAGTGATAGTTTTTTCACAATTTTTTTATTATTTGTTATAATTTTTTTTTAAATTGCAAAAATCAACCGTCAGATCAATGTGATTTTTTGCATTCATGACAAGTATAAGTAGAATATAAAAAATATGAATAATTATTTAAAACATAATTAGTAACATTAAAAAATAGAATTAAACCCCCAAAATCCATGCATTTGGTTTGGCGGTAAAGCTTCTGATCTTTTCCATCTCCCTCAACATGATTCCCTCGCAGAACACTCCCTCATTGAAACCCTAACAGCCTTCTCTCTCTCTCTCTTGTCCGTCTCTCTCGGTTGGTGTTGTTTCGCCGGCATGGGCCTGTGCAATCTGAACAGCTCGCCGGCATCGGCCAATTCTTTTGGTACATACATTTTGCTTGTTCATTTATTTTCTACTTCTTTGCATATTTTCGATTGGTTGGAAAGAAACAATGAATTTGGGATTTGCTTTTCATTCAAAATTTTGATCATTTTTTTTCCCTTTTGTTTCTTGCAAACGGAAGCCGCTCAATTTGGTGATTATCTAATCTTGTTAGAGGTTGTACCTGCATCACTAGCTCTGATCTGGTAAGTACTCTATTTTTCTCCAAAGACCTAGGGCTTCAGTTATCATTTGAAATTATCTGATTTACATATAACTTGAAATATTATTGTCTTCGTTGAAGTTTGGTGATTAATCTCTCTGTAGCTCTGGTAAAATCTTAATCCATGGTTACATAAGTAGAAGTTTGGTGAAATTTTTTTTGATTTACATATCATTTGAAATATTATTGTCTCAGGTTTCTTGTATATATGTTGTGCTTTTCTGATTTCTTGTGTCTTATATACTCTGCTTGTATGACCTATATCCTCCCCTGCCTCTGCATCGTGTCTCTTTCTCCGTGTGTGTGTGATATATATATATATATGGGTAATTTCCCAAAATGAACCCAAGTTTTCAATAAATTACCTCTATAAACCCATGTGTTTGGAAATAACAAAACTAATTTTTTTGGACCATAATACCCTTCCAGCAGCCTCCAATGGTCAAATACCCAATTTTATATAGAATACCCAATTTTATGAAGAATACCCAATACCCAATTTTATTAAGGATACCCAATCACACATTAAAATGATGTCAAATCAAACTTTTTAAATTCAATCATTACAAATCTGCCATGGTCAAATCAAAAAGAATTTGTTAAAATATTTTTTTTAATATTTTCTTTTTCCTTAATTAAGAATTATAAAAAACAAAAAAAATATGCTTCCCTCTCAATCACTCCGCCAACTCATTCTCTCTCTCTCTCTCTCTCTGAAAAGAAAGAGAAACCCACAGAATGAAGATACCATTTAACCCAACCCATTCTCGCCGATCATCCTGCATGCAAACCATTGTACACCGATCATATGCTATGGCCGGCTTCTCTCTTGCTCATTATATCCCTCTCTCTTTCCGGAAGAAAATCGGACCACCAGCCGGAAAAACCAATGTGCGCTCTCATCTTCGCCTCTCATCCTCGCAATCGCTCACTATAGATGATTTGATCCATCTCTAGATTATCTCCAGCTAACAGGAGCAAAGTGAAAGGCAAAGACAAAAAGGCCATTGCTTTGAGGACCGGCAGAGAAAATGGTCATGGGTTCAAAATCTTCAATGTGGAACATTTTGAGAAGTAATATGTTTCTCTTGATATTTTTGTTTTCATGGGTTTCTTCTTCTGTTACAGTAGCCTCGATCTATGACTTACGACCACAAAGCTCTCTATTTCACAATGTTACTTGGCGCCACTGGTTTTGGGTTCCCTCCAAAACCTCTCCTCTCTCGAAAATCCTTGCTCCCCTCTTCGGCATCCATCAAAATCCTTGGTCCCCTCGTCGGCTCATCACCCTCATCGTACCTCCGGCCAGCATCCCTTCGGTGAACTCCTCTCTCCGGTTAGAGAAGCAATCGTTGGCGGCATCCAAAACCCCACATCGTGCGGCATAAACATAGGAGCAGAAAACCAGAAACGTAAACAGCAAATACGACAATTAGGGTTTTGTTTGGAGAAATAAAGTTCACTCCTTCACTATTGTTGACATTAGGGTTTTGTTTCACAATCCAGCAAAAACCCTAACCCTAACTAGTGAATCTTCGTTAACCAGGACCAAGAATGGCGAAGCAACAGTTCAGCCGTTCCAAGGGTGTAGCGAAACGTTCGAAGAAGTACTTGGAAGAAGCACTGTACAAGAGGCTGTTTGAAGATGGTAGCTCGGAAAGATTAGGGTTTTGTGTTCATTTTATCTCTTCAGCCTTTTCAGCCAGTGCCAGCCCCTCTTACAACCTCTCTTGCTGGATGGATGGCTAGCTCATCCTCTGTGCCTCACCAAACAGTTACTTTGGGGCCTATGGGCTTAACTGCTCCCAATAATGGAGGTAACTGTCTTAACAATCATTTTATTTTAACTACTATTTTCCAAAGCTTTAATTAGTCTAATCATTCTGGAAGCTTCATATGTTTTTTGAGCTAATTGGGTAGTTCCAGTAGTTTATGGGTGGGCGATCACAAAATGCTCCGGTTTTTGCGATTTCGTGAAAATCTAGTGAGAGACAGATCCGGTATAAAGGGATTCGAACCCTAGTTGCTAGATTCTGAAAGAGGAATCTATCAAGCCCGGGAAAAAGGAAAGATCTACCGCCGATCGCAAAGTGATTGAAGTCATTTTAAGCATTTGGTTTGAGGGTTTTTGCGATTTCTCACTTTACTTCTTTTCAATCCTCTGTTTTGAGCTATTGGCTCGTTTCTTGGCTTTGTTTTTTATAGCCGAGCTTTTTGTGTTTTGTGTTGCTAAAACTCTCACCAAAGAGTTCTCTCTCCCATATCTCTCTTTGAAAATCAACTGGTCAGGTGAGTTTTCACTATTTTCTGGTCTTGTATTTTGTATTTTATACAAAATATAAGTTTTGTTTTTGCTGAATTGATTTTAGTCGAACCATGCATATTCCAAAGATTACAAATTTTAACGGCCAAATATTTCTCATCGGCAATCGGTGAGGTAGTTTATTCTATATTTTGGTTTTTTATATTGTATTTTATACAAAGTATGAAGTTTTGAATTTTTTGATTTGATTTCAGTCGAACATCTCTCGAAAGATTATAATTTTTAGTTAGGGGTTTAATTTTCTATAGTATTGGGGGTTGGGTAAGATTATTTTTAATTTAAGCCATATTGCAGAATAGTTCTAAAGGTAGTGGGGAATCCCGATACTATGCACTGTGCTCTTAATATGTAGCTGTTTCAATGAAAAAGTATACTGCTTCAGGCATTATTGTTGTTTCCATTGTGTTATATATCATGGCACAATTATTTGAAGGTATGTCTGGGTTGTCTTTTAGAACATAGACAAAGCTAATGAATTGTGGTTTGTCTATTTTTTTCTAATGTTTTCTGCTTTCATGTTTTATAATACTTTAAAAAGGCTAAGGAATCTCACCTTCTCTTTGGTTAATTAGATAAGATATTCAAGCATGACAATAGGAAAATCACTTCCCATATATCTAGCATCTACTATGTGCCCTTGGTTTGTAATAGTATTCCTCACCATTAGTCCATAAAATTTGAGACTTCTTGCCCTTTTGTAGGACCCTATTAATATGTGAGTAATAGTAGTCCATACCCTATTCAATCACTTCTCTGTATCAGAAAATAATAGAAACTCTGCCTCACTGATTGGCTGATGAAGCTGAATGTAAATGATTTTAGTTTGCAGTTTTGATTCAGTTTATGGTAAAAATTTTGGTTAACAAACTACGTATATACTTTTTAGTCTTTCTATTATTACTACTATTGAGGACAAACTTTTGAGAAATAAAAATAAAGGTCTAGGGCTAGTCATTAGAGCCTATAGATGTGAAGCATGAGCCTCAAGCTGTTAGGCATAAGCATGTTATGCTTTCACCAAAAAAGTATAATAATAACCAGAAATTTAGTAAAGAAATGCTTAGCTTGTGTGTGTGTGTGTGTGGTTTGTAAAACCAACAATTCAAGTTTTGAAATCCTACGATGTAAAACATTCCAAGGCAGTTCATTCAAATTTTAGGTATAAATTCCATTTAGTCCGGATCACACCTTTAAAATTTTGTATCCCAATTGGATTCTGTGATTTAGTGTGGTATACGATTCATGTGCTTCAATCAGGAGTTAAAAGAACATAGTTTGCAAGCTCAAGGATTGTTTATATTATTAGTTTTTGCAAACTTTTGTTTGTTTGTGCTTCTAAAATATTGGTTAAGATATTTAATGAAACCTTGATCTTTTAAGACTCATAGCACTTAATTTTCCAAACCTCAAGATCCTTTTTTTTTTTTTTTTTTTTCTCTAAAAAAAAAGGACTTTTCTTTTTTAGTTTCTTCTTCATATCAATGTTGTGAATATCCAATGATTTGATTGAAACTTTTGCTTTCCAGTTCCAAAGTAGTTATTTTTCACCTTCATGAGATAATGCATTTTATTATTATTTCCTTTGATACTCTCACCATCACACTACTACAAAAATAGGCTTTAGGGACACTTTTTTTTTTTGGCACATTAAGGACACTTTAGGAAAGTGTCCCAAAAAGTACTTTAATGTGACACTTATATGAAAGTGTCCCTATTAGATAAATTTTTGCGACACTTTTGATGGTTATAGTGTGTTCTATGATCAAACAAAACAGCTACATTTGAAGTGTCTGTTGTGTGTCCAATTCATTTAAATCGCATGCCATCCATTTGTCTAAAATTTGAAAGATTTTCTTACAATTTTAATGACATTTGGGGCTGACATGAGTCTATATGTCTCTAAGGAGTGCCTTGTTTGACATGGTGTCTAATATTCAGAATTGTTTGTGCTATTTAGATCATGTCAATGAGCTTGCACAATGTTGTTTTCGTAGCCTTTTAATGCATCTGAATTGAATCTGCAGGGTTATAGTATTGACAGTAGGATGGGTAATATTCCTTTCATCCTTCATACCAGTGCATTTTCTATTAAAGGGGCGTGACATGTGAAGGAAAAAAATAGAGTTGCATTTTTTTACTTGTTTCTGTGTATTGCATGCTTTGAGTCAAACTTCCCTGTAATCAATGCCATTCGCTTTCAAGTACTTTCAAGTAGACTAGTGTTAGAAGTGGAATTTTTAAATCGTCTAAAGTTATATGTTTTTATTCTCTGATTGTAAGGTTGTTAGGTTCTCTGGTGTCTTTGCTTGGTTTAATATTTATCAGGAGGAATTCTTGTAAATAGCCTCAAGTGCCCTGTTAATATTTTTTACTTTGTAGTCCCCACTGGCACTTGGCTATGAGATCACTAGGATATTTAGTCATGCCATATCATTATATTATGTTTAGGTACCTACAAACAAACTTAATCATAGCCCATTCAAATCACCCAAAAAGTGTATAACAAGCAAAGGATTCTATGGCAGGAAATTACATAGCATTCTATTTTTAAAAAACTATTGTATGGTGAATTTTGCACTTAGCATGCAATTTTGTTCCCTTTTCTAGATTATAAAGCATTCTATATGCTCAAATTTATTTCAAGCTAGATTAAGGTTTTATCATACTAGAAAAACTGGTTCTGTAGGAAATGGATTGAAGGTATTGAGAACTTCTAAATACGAAGCTCCTGGTTGTGGTTTGTGGTATTGGACTCAAGTGGTTTAGTCATGATCTGTGTTGTTTTGCTTTACCTTTAGCATTAATGAACTTTTGTCCAACTAAATCATAAATGCAGCACACCTGCAGCTAACGGTTTGCAGCACCAGTTATTTGCAATCTGCAACTTATCATATCATATTTGCAGGCATCGACCATTGCGGCAGCAGCTTATTTGAGGATGGCAGGAAGGCCTCCAGTACTCCCTTCCAGCAACCTTTCTTATTCAAAGAATTTCTTATATATGCTAGAATTTTAGTAAACTGTTGAAACTGGTTTGTCTCATTTTATGCTTTTCAAACTGGCCAAACTGGACTGTTCTGATTAGTGACATAGTCCTCTTGTAAATTGGGTGCTGCACCTGGCTACCTACTCTCAAAATCCTTGAATTGGTGGATTGATAGCTGATATTTCTCCAATAATTGTTCCCAATCAACTTGGGAGCACTGATCATGGCACCCATACCATACTCCAACCGTTGATCCTCATGTTTTTCATAACTTTTCAAGGGACTAAAGCAGAAAGTTGAGCTTGGGGGGCCAACAAGACATTTTAGATCAGTAGCTACTAAAACACAACAGTTTATCTCATATTTTAAGTTAACTTCTTTTGGTGTTGAGATTTTTTGAGTGCATAACACACCCAAAAATGCTATAGATATGCATACATCTAAACACAGAGCATAAGAATAGGTGCTTTGTGGGCGCTTTGGACTCATCTTTCTTAAAATTGCCACTTTTGCACTTTGGCTTGTACTCTCACTATAAGCTCTACTAGTCTAGTTTCTAAGCTCATAAATGCCTACACACACCGTCTCTCTCTCTCTCTCTCTCTCTCTCTCTCTCTCTCTCTCTCTCTGTTTTTTCCTGTGAACAACTATATTCCTATCCTCTTTATGTCATCCATCTTTTTGTGTGTGCTTTACTTACACCAATGCAATTCTTGTGCATTACTCAATTAGTTGAAGAAATGAAAATCAGTAGAATGTAGTCTCTACATTACAAATTTTTATTTTGTAATGTTTGTTGTGATTCTCAAGAGTGCTCAATGGTATTGTAGGATTAATGTACCCAACCTCAAGTAGTTGGGATTTAGGTTTTGTTGAATTGAGTTGTGTATTGACTGTTGCTGAAGTTGATCTAAAAATATTATATTATTTGTGAATGTGAATTCTTATTTATTGTGCATTATTAGTTGGTTTTATTATAACAAGCGCAGGTACGTAGACTTTGCTAACTACTACTATTACTACTTTTCCCCTCTTTGCAGGAAGCCAACTAGCCTAGCCCATGGAGGATGATGCCACTGTATGTTCTCTTATGTCTTATTGTTTCAATTGTAGTTTATCTGATACATGTTTTTTGTTTTATGATTATGTCATGCAGTTTTGATTTTATTTGTTTCAAAGTGTTGTGATACTTTTTCTATGATTTTTTTTTTCAAAATTTAATCAACTAGCAAATTATTTTCTTCACCAATCTACTTGTTGATGTGGTAAACTCATAAGTTGCTTGAAGAATCATAAGATGCATAAGCTATTGTACTCCCCATGCTGTTTATATAATGAGAATTGAAATGATAGTTGTGCTAGTTTTGCTAGTCTTTTTTTCTCATCAGTCACCGATCTTATGTTCATCGTATTAAAGTGTTCTTTCGTGTTGTTATTTCTTTTTTATTATAGTATCGTTTAAAATACTGAACAAAAAAACTCAAGCATTTGAAATATTACTTTAAGGTTTACCTTTATTTAGTTATGGTTATCCATATATTTTTCCTTCCATGTATAACCCTGTTTTTCACATTATCTTTGGTAGATAATGATGGGTATTCAAACTGGATTGTTACTAAAAAATGTTTTAATATACATAATTAAACATGGTAAGTATTCCTTTTTATCTACATAAGTACTTTTTTTTTTATCTACATAAGTACATGCAAAATGTTTATTCATCATTGTTGTTGAACCCAAGAAATTAGACTCACTTTAGGTGAATGGTTTGTTACTAAATTTGAGCCATTCTGGCAATGGAATCAATTTGCAGTTTGTTTATATCCATTGATTTTCCGCTTTCGACTTTTTTATGCCATAGAAAAGATTTCGTATAATTGCAGGTTGTTTATATCTGTGCATAAAGGAGATCCTGATGACGTGTAAATTAAATTTTGGGTTTTGTCATTATGAACTCCTAGTTTTTTGACAGGCGCTGGATATGAAAGAGGAAAAGGTGGAGGGGGCAGAGGTTATGGTCGTGGTCGTGGCCGTGGACGAATAGGTGGACGCTCAAGGGGTGGTGACTACTAAGGCTTAGTTGGGGATTGGTGATTTTTGTTCTAGCTAAATGCGTTTGCCTTGGCCTAATGGAAGAACTTCTAAAATCGTATATATGTGGCATATGATCTCCTGGTGTGTTAAGCAGTGCTTATGTTGTTTTCTGTTTTTATCATGTTATGGATATGGGAAGGCTTTGTTTTGTTTGTCTCTTTTTTCTTGTAGCCAAGAGCAAGTGGCCAGTTTCTGATTTGCTGTAATTCATTTTACCCTCCTTCATGAATATACCCTATTGTATTTATATCCAATTTTCATATTTTTTGATTCCTTTAAAAAACCTCTTCTCCTCCTTCCATTCATGTCTTTCCCTGCTCACTTGAATATGGGCACCTTGTGAAAATCAGAATTACCGAGTCTGCTCTAGCAATTTTGTTAGGGTAGTGTCTTATAATTTGCTTTTTAAAACATGGGAGTTGTTACAATAGGCATTGTATTGGAAGCAAAGAGCAAAAAAGTTATATTTGCTTTTCTTAGATGCAGTATGGTAGAAAGAGCTTACTCTTTTGGCCCAATAATTGCAGTTCAAGAAAATTATCAGATTTGATCATGATTTCACCATTCACAGAGACCATTAAGGACTATGCCTCATAAGTGAAGGTCTTGGGATCTAACAGCACATTGACAGCCTATTATAGATGTGGGTTTTAGTAATGATCTCCTCCATCCCATCCGTTTATGGGTTTCAAAATTGATTTTTTTGGTAAATTCGAAATCTTTAACTTTTGCCTTAATCTGTGAAAAATTTTATACATTAAGAAATGGTTTGAACATATTTTAAGTTCTCCAAAATGATTTTAGGTAAAATTAGAGAGTTACAAGGATAGAGAGTTCTTTAATTCTAGCATGGACCATTCCACACATGATATACTATACAAGTACAAGGCTACATAGGCTTGAAAAGAAATTGTTATAAAGATTCATTACCTCTTCAAAGGGTCCTACTAGAAAATTGACATGAATGAAATTTAGGCTCAAAGGACTCCAAGTATGGCATTAAATCAATTTCTAAGCAGTTTAATTGTTCCAAATAAGCATAATATATTCAAGCATGATTTTCATACAAATCTTGACTTCTTTAGATTACAGAACCATCGGAAACAAGAAAGAACATGCTGATAACTCAGCGATAATATTCAACACTCACAAAAACATGAATGGCTCAAAGCTTAGAATATTGTCGTTATATAATATGACCTGATATTGCAGCTTTATCAAGCAAATGCTTCGATTTCACAAGTTCACATGTGTGTTTACATAGGACTGAATAATTCAACCTGAATAATTTTGTTTATATATTTTCTGGGTTTGGTTGGTTTAATGTTCTGTTTTTGTGGTGGAATTTGGTTGTTGCAACTATCTCATTCAAAACTAAACTTTTTTAGTCTAATTGCTAAAACCATTCTTTGATTATTTCACTTTTGTTTTGCAGGCCTAGCCACCTTGATGATTTTGAATGGAGTATCATGAAGACAACCCCCATATTATTTTTACTTTTTAATCTCTTTGTACCTATCATATGATGTTTGAATCATAACATACTATGGACATTGTTTGTAATACATGATATTTGAATTGTAAAACTTTGAACAATATTAGATGGGACTCAATACTCACAATTAATGTAATTTTGACTTTGTGGTTTTATATAATTTTTTTAAAAAAAGTTGTATAATGCTTATTCAATCTAATACAGGTTGTCTACAATTTTCATGTATAGGTTAATTACCTAATATTTTTATGAAACTAATAAATATTTTAAAAAAATTACTTTTAACAAGGGTCATTTGCTAACCTTGCTAAAGATTGGTTGTGTTGAGGATAAAATTACGATGATAATAGAGGTGGGGGGACGCATTTTACCATTGCTTGGTTGCTGTTGTTAGGTTTTATGTTTACAGAACTTCACAATTTAATGTTACAACTTGTAAAGAATGAGTCTCTTATTACTTGCTGGCTATACTTTTAAATTGGTTTTCAATACAAGCTTGGATGTTTTTATTTTAATTTAGCTAGCTCCTTCTGTCTTGAATTCACTGTTATAGACATTCGGTTTATTAAAGATAAAAAGATTAAATAATTAAACTGGGAAAAACATTGTTTAGTTGCACTGTCATTGATGAAAGCTAGTCCTCAAAAGCACACAACTACTATCTTTATGAAGGTTTCATCGTTGTAACTTCCTTTATGAATCAATATTCCCTCTTTGCTACTATTTCCTTTATGAAGGTTTCATAACTGAAATCACTTTAGCACACAACTAAAGTGAAGAAATCTTGGACTACCGATAATGCCTAGTTGCATTTATCGATAATGAATCTTGATTGGAAATAGGTGGGTTTGCTGCATGCATGGATTACCAATAATCCATAAGAGAACTATCGATAATGACCCTAATCTGGTTCAAAGAATGGTTGCTAGCTGATGATCACACTACCGATAATAGAAATTGCTCCTATTGATAATGAAATGTTGCTGCTTTTCTTTAACTGGAATTTCTTGCCCATTACCAATAATATGAAGTTCTCTATCGGTAATGCCTATCTTCTGGTAAGTGATTGAACTCTGTTGCTTGAATTACACCACCATTACCGATAATGGGAAGCTCCATTATCAGTAATACATGCATTCTGGAATTGCTAAAGTTTATTTTGGTTTGGATTGACTTCTCTACCGATAATGGTCTCAACCATTATCGATAAAGCTTTCATCAATCTAAGTTTTTTTCCCCTACTTTACAGCTCCCAACAATTGCACTAATTTCACCAAAATTGCACAAAATTTCTACAAGATTGAAAACATTGAACATAAGAAAAACACCGATAAAAAGCTACTAATATGCATCGAAAAATAACCATTTGGATTGCTTAATCTCAATTGGAAATGCATGATTGCGAGGCAATCGACGCCTAAGGTATAATACATAATTTGGAATATATGAAACCTACTGTTGCAAAGAATCCAACATACCTATTGTTTGTTATGGCATCCAAACATGATTATATTTAAAAGTTTCATTCCCAAAAATTGGTAATGGGATTGCATATTTCTAATAAGAAAATATTAAACATAAGGTTGCAATAAATCCAACATAACTACTTAGGGAAAGCATAATCTATACATGATTGTAACATACATGATTGTAACATACTTAGACATAGTGAAACCGTATTTCAAAAAGAAGATTCAAGAGTCAAAAATAGTCATGGATATACCTGATGTTGGGAGAGAAGAATGTGATCTTCTCTTCTACCTCATGTATGCACCTAAGCAGCTATGGCATTCATTCGAATGGCAT
This sequence comes from Hamamelis virginiana, assembly GCA_017140935.1. Taxonomy (NCBI): domain Eukaryota; kingdom Viridiplantae; phylum Streptophyta; class Magnoliopsida; order Saxifragales; family Hamamelidaceae; genus Hamamelis; species Hamamelis virginiana. The sequence continues at coordinate 144,377 of JAESVK010001291.1, forward strand.
GGTTCTAAATACAAAGATACAAAGAAAGGCAAAGTAAGCACTTTTACATTTGAATTTCTCAAAAATAAGAAAAAATTTGAAAAATAAATATGTCAACAGTATGGCTAAAAAGCTGACACAACTTTTAGAAAATTGGGTATTCTTCAAAGAATTAGGTATTTCGTTAAAATCTAGGTATTGTGTATTCTTCTTTATTTTTTTGGGTATTTTGTGTAAAATGGAAATTTGGGTATCCTTTAGAATTATGGGTATCCTATTTAACGTGTCATTTGTTTGGGGAATGGGAAGACAAGATTTGATTTGATTTGATATGTGGGAAGATAGAATAAAGATTTGATTTGACATGTAAGAGATGATTAAAATATGTTTAAAAAATAGAAAATTGGGTATTTTTCACAAAAAATGGGTATTCCGTTAAAGTCTGAGTATTGGGTATTCTTCTTTATTTTTTGGGTATTCTGTGTAAAATAGGAATTTGGATATCCTTTAGAATTATGGGTATTCTACATAACGTGGGAATGGGAAGACAAGATTTGATTTGATTTGACAAGTGGGAAGATATTTTAAAATTTTGATTTGACATGTAAAAAAAGATTAAAATATGTTTAAAAAATAGAAAATTGGGTATTCTTCACAAAAATGGGTATTCCGATAAAGTCTGGTTATTGGGTATTCTTCTTTATTTTTTGGGTATTCTGTGTAAAATAGAAATTTGGGTATCTTTTAGAATTATGGGTATTCTATAGAACGTTGGAATGGGGAGACAAGATTTGATTTGATTTGACAAGTGGGAAGATATTTTAAAGATTTGATTTGACATGTAAGAGATGATTAAAATATGTTTAAAAAATAAAAAATTGGGTATTCTTCACAAAAGTGGGTATTCCGTTAAAGTCCGATCATTGGGTATTCTTCTTTATTTTTTGGGTATTCTGTGTAAAATAGAAATTTGGGTATCATTTAGAATTATGGGTATTCTATAGAACGTGGGAATGTGGGGAGACAAGATTTGATTTGATTTGACAAGTGGAAAGATATTTTAAAGATTTGATTTGATTAGAAAAAGTTGATGTTTGACTTGTACGGACAGTAATCATTTCTTTGGGTACTCTTCACAAAAATGGGTATTCTTTGTAAAACAAATATTGGGTATTCTGTGATTTTTTGGGTATTACATGTAAATTGGGTATTGGGTATTCTTAATAAAATTGGGTATTCTATGTAATTTTGGGTATTACGTGAAAATTTTTGAATTTTTTTTTGAAAATATTACCGTTAAAAGGGTATAATGGTCCAAAAATCTGTACGGAGGTTTAGTTTTGTCATTTCCAAACACATGGGTTTATAGAGGTAATTTATTGAAACCTTGGGTTTATTTTGGGAAATTACCCTATATATATATATATATATATATATATATATATATATATATATATATATATATAATCCTATTTCAAATAGATGATGATATTGGCAAGGATTCGTATATGTATCCAGGTTCCTATGAAAAATTCATTTTCTTTAGTGATCAAAATTAATTTTCAGATTGTAGAGAAATTTTTGTTGGCTAAAAATGAATTTGACCTATTTTGTCTCTTTTACTACAAATCTATTTGTTCTTCTTAAAAAATAAAATAAAAAAGATATAAATTAATACAGTATTTTAAATAAAAAAAAAAAAACCAATTGTAAGTTAGTTTATTTAAAAACTTATAAGAGAGTAGTACTTAATCCATTCATCTGAATTTCAAATAAATCCTAACAAGTTAGGGTAGCCTCTAACAAGTTGGGACAATCTTTCTACTAAAATCTTTTGTGTACATATTAATGTCTCAATTTGGACATAATAGTTGCTACCTAGCTCACCACCAGCAATAAATTCCCAGGACTTGCCAGACGCTGTTACACAATGAAGTCAAACCTTACTAAGTACACATTTTGTAATTGACTTCTTAAATATATTTTGAAAGATGGTTTGAGAGATCAATCTCCACAATTTCTAAATTTGCTTTAACATTGAATTAGCAATCAATGTTTCCCCACCCATCGAAAACCAAAAAAAGATAGAAATAGGTAATTTAAAATTAAGATTTGTCAAAGATTTCCAAATAAGATTTGTAACATATAGGGATATAAAAGTGCAACTTTTTTATTTTTGTTAAGTTGGAATTTAGTACTACTTTAACTTAATGATAATTTGTGACCATTTTACAATGAGCTAGACAGGTTTAATTCTATTTAATAATAAAAGTAAATAAATAAACAAATAGATGAATAAGAAATTGGGATTGATCGATCAATATTTTATTACATTTAATTTGGACTAAAGTTGATGAGATCATCTGTTCATCACCCCAAAAATTTTCGAAGGATCTTTGATGAAATATAATTAAGAAGTTAGGCTCACTGTATATCATTAGGGGGATGCAGTCTACACCTAAGAGAAGGGTGTATACATTTATATATACACATTTAGACTGTTCAAATGAAAAAAATTTATGCATGCACAAAGGAGAATCCATATCCAGTCTATACAAGAGGAGGCTAGGGCAGAGCAGGCCGAATTGGAGGTCCGGATATGAGACGAGGCTAGGGCGGAGAAGGCCACATTTGAGGCTCAACTGAAAGCCTTAGAGGAGACCTTATTACAATATACGAGCATCTATTTTAAAGAGAAACAAATTTCAATCCAGACAGCAATCCCTCCCATGCCTCTTTTAAGCTACTTAAATTTTTTCACCTCTTAACAAAATGCAGTGGTTGCTTGGATCACCTACTTAAATTTTTTTCCCTCCCATGCCTCTTTGAAATATTATATGGATGTAATAGCTGAAATGTTGGACGCTGAGAAGAGATTCAGATACATTTTTGGTACCAAGGCATCCAAATTGGCCTATTTTACTCTTTCAGAATGGAAAATTTTGTTTTCCAAAAAATAGAGGTGGCACAACTGGTGGTTCCATTAAAAGCTTGAAGAATAATGGTTAAGGAGTAGTATTTTTCAGGGGGTTGCTATTTCTAAAGCTGATTTTGCCACTTCCAGTAAATTTTCCATTGTATGTATTTGTTGGCAACAAATTTTATTTCTGTGAAATGTGTGTGAGTCGCGAGCGTGCCAACTACAAATGATCGAAACAATTGTAGGTTTTCCTTGCCTTGAAGCCTCAAGGACTTTTGCAGTGTTAACTACAAAATGAATGAAATTGAAATATGATGAACTCAAAAATAAATACGTATCATTTATTGGCTGTGCACGAATTTATTAATTGATCTTCAGATGAAGAGAACAGAGGATGATCTCTGACCAAACTAGGGCTTGGATTCTTTGATTGCATAGTTGACTACTCCTAAGAAATGTAAAAACAACTGAAGCAACTAAGAAAAGTTAATAGCTGATTCTTTGAATTTGATCGTGGATGCCTGTACTTCTATTCTTTGTAGCTTTTATAGAGGTCGAGTATCTTGTAACCACCTCCACGTGTCAATTTTTGGTTGGCTAAATATTATAGCCGTTCCTCACTTCATGGTATTAGTTGAGATCGTGAATAGGGATGTATCTCTCATATGCTTGACTTGGTCTTCTTTCATGAACGTGCACTTGATTCTCGTGCCAGATGCTGCCACGTTTCCATGTCTTTTGTCGGACGTCAACACGTGTCATTCAGTTACTTGATCATTTGATTTGCCTCTTAATTTTATGGCGATTTTGTAGGCAGCATTATGGCCACGACTGGTTAGCATGTAAGGCAGCCTCTCCATGGCCGATTTTTCTTAGGCCAAATTAATGTGTTTTATGAAAGCAGCCTTTTTTTATCTTTTAAGAAGTTCGGCCTATAAACACCTGGCCGATTTTTAGTGTGATAACAGTATTGTTATCATGGGAGTGGAGATCATCCGTCCCAATATCCTAGCCCCTCTCATAAAAACTTATCTTGAAACACTATCCCCATTAAATATCCTGTCTCGCAAAAACATATGTTGAAAAAAATCACTTTTTAAAAACACCCGTGTTGGTTTTTCAAGGTGGGTTCATGTGAGAGGGGATAAGGAATGGGGTAGAGTATTGGGACAGATGATCTCCACTCTTATTACGACCACACTGGAACAAGATTAATTTCTCTAAATGAAACATGATGAGCTCTGGAAATGGTGCTACATGCATTAATATATATATTTCAAGGAGGATGATATTTTAGTAAAGGAAAATAGTAAGAACCAACCTCGACAGAATCTAAGAGGCTTGTACTAAGGCTTGGCCAAATCCGTGGTGGAATGTACTTTGGTGAAATTGATCTCCAAGTCAGGAATGTGCATAATCTTTGGCCAATCTTGGCCTCCATGGCATCGTTTTGTTAGTAGAGGGCATCCCTGAATATGCAAATGTTGAAAAGAGGAGGAAAGACCCTCTTCCGGCAAGGATTGGAGCATAGGACACTCTTCGATATAAAGGTCCTTGAGGGAGGTAAGGCACTTCAATATGTCCTTGGGGCCTAGTGAATTAAGCTTTGGACATGACCCAATAATCATGCATTTAAGAGCCGCGGGGAGCCCTTGGTCTGCCAATGTAAAGCTTCGGACAGCCCCTAATGGACAGTATTTTGAGAGACGTTAAACTTCGCAACGACCTTTCTTCTTTTTCTTTAGACAGAGACTCAAGAATTTTGCAGTTGTGGATGTATAATGCCTTGAGGCCAGGGAGACGGGGCCATTTCGGAAGAGAGATCATTTTGAGATGTTGGAAATGACCAAGGTTTCTAAAAAGCCGGTACTGGGTATTGCCCTCACTAGTGTTCCATTAGGACATGCGTCCAGTGCCATATGATGAAGCCGTCATGCTCGCTCGGAGACTGGTAGTGCAGTTAAAAACTCACACCCACTTATCTCCAACTTTTGCAAGGCGAAGACGTTTGGGAGTGCCTAAATCTTGGGGCAACTAATTAGTTTCAGTTCCAAGAGACTATTCAAGGAACGTCGGTGTTAGACTACAGCTTGTCCTTGATCACTTACAGTATCACACTTTGTTGATAGTAGGAACTGGGGAGGGTTGCTGGCCTGGAGGTTGGCCACGTGAGGTGATGACGTGGGGAGAGAGAGAACCAGGAGAAGAGAGAGAACAAGAGCTTCTCAAGGACTTTGAAGAGAACCAAGGCAAATATTAAAGGTGACCTGAGACAACCTTGCCCCTTTCCCAAGGGGGATGTTGATTCCTCTGGAGAGAGAATAAGTTTGAGTGAATGTAGCAGTAGCTTTTCAGGTTAAGGTAGGTAAGCCAAAAGTGAAAGCTTGTTGTTTTCCTCTTGAATGCCTTGCTTTATAGTGGAGTAAAAGGTGATGTACAACTGGGGAGATAAGGGTTGAGCCAATGGGAAGGCTCTGTACCCTGGTGCTGAGGGTTGAGCCAATAGGAGAGCTCTGCACCCTAGCGCTGCTTGCATGCCACCCCTGTCCCTCTTGAACTGTCCCATTCGAAGGTGAACTGCTCGAGATCAAAGGTTCAGAACCTGAATGCGAACTGTCCTATCACAATGTGAGATGTTTGAGGTCAAAGGTTCAGGATCTAAATAAAGTAGGACCAATAAAGTAGGACTAGAGCCTATATGGTGTAGGTATGTAGGTGTATGTATGAGCACGTTTATTGGGTTGACGGCTGCTATTCGGAGATTGTGCTGCATTCACCACGTGTCCGGGGACAACGTTATCCTTGCCTGTTCTTTGAGAAGGCTAAGGCGGAGGTCGACCTTCCTCTGGTCCTCGACCTCGAGAGGGATGACCCTCCGCTTTGGCGAGCCTCTTGTTCTGCCCTCCAATCCTTATTCTCTCTCTTAACCCCGTGAAGTGAGCTAGTTCATTTGTTTTCTGAATATGAAGCCCAAGGTTGAGCCCCCGAGGATCTTGCCATCGATCCCGTCAAACTTGATCGTTTGGGTTTGTCTTTTAGAGGGGCCAAGGATGGCGTGCATGCCTCTAACTTCTACCCCGAAGAGTAGGCATCCAAGAACATGGGCATCCCAGCTATGGGGCATCTACCCAGAGGTAGGCATCTTTGTTGAGGTGGGAGGTCTTAATAAAGGAGGTGATTAAGGTCGGTGCATGACCTAGTAGGTTCGACCCTGAGGTCGGTTGTGGTGTGCTTGATCATGCTATTGTTCCCATGAAGAGATTGACCGTGCATGACAAGATTGATTATGATGATGGTCTAATGTGACAAGGTTGAGCATGAGATCACAGAAACCAAGTACTATGGTGTTGATATGATCAATCTCCTTTTGTGCACCATGAGGTTGCATATCATGAGATTGACCATGAGTGTAGTCGACCTTGAGGTTGAGAAGCAAGGTCGTGGATGTGTGAGGTCGACATTGGGTAGGTCGACCTTGGGTCATGGCGAAGTCGACCTTGTGGTGGTGGCAAAGTCGCAACTATCATTGGTGGTGCCCATGTGGCATAGGGTCGACCCCCTAGGTCCCATGTAAGAACATTATGCCCCTGCATGACGCTCGATCGTACGTTTTTAGCCGAGGTCGATGAAGTGCATTAGTCGCGATTGGGTGATGTAGCGGGACCTTTCGTGTGGGATGTTAGTGCAATAAATTTTGATGAGACGTTTGAATAACTTGAAGTGACTGTTCACATGCCACCCTTACCATTCCCTTAGTATAAAAAGGAGGGGCCTACCACACCATATATCACTTTCCACCAATTTTTTTTTTTTTTTTATTTTCTATTTAAGGCATTTTCGCCCATGCGCTATTGCACTCGTCCCTAGTTAAATCGGCCTTGTGTAGTGGCGCCGTTGACCTTGCCTTGGCCGCAGATGTCAACCTAAGCTTAACTTCGATCTCGACTTGCGCCATTAGGCTTCCGCAGCCTCGCGTGATTCCTTTTGCCTTAGTCGTAACAGACCTTGTGTGCGTCATCAGCCTTGTGATTGACCAATTGCACTTGTCCTCACGACACCCCTGCCCTATCGACCTCGCACTTGTCCTCGTGACATAGGCCCTCGCATCTGCGATTTGTGCCGCCGGCCCTAGCTTGGCATAGTCGACCTCGGCTTTGTCTCGATTCCAGCCAAGCATCGTCGAATTTGTGACATAGGCGTTGACCTCACGTCCTTGCCCCCCCCACACTCGACCTCAGTCCCGTCAACCTTGGGCTGAGAATCTTGATCCATGATTGTGACATTGGGTTTGGCTTCACACTGCCTTGGCCCCGCTAGTCTCGCGCTGCCAACCTTGTGGTATTCGACCACATCAGCATTTACCTTGGCACCGTGGGCCTCGATCTTGAGACTGAACTATAGGGTCGACCCCCTTGACCTCTTCCGAGCCTCTAGTAATCGACTTCGACTTTCCATCATTAATCTAGCTTTATAAATCTCGACCTTGCGCTGCCACCTAACCTCGCCCAACTTCGACCGTGGCCCAAGATTTCGACCTTGCTTTGCCTAGGTCTTGATCCCTCTCATTAAGTCTCGACCCTTGCGCCATCATCCTTGCCAATCGAAATTGAACCTCTCATAAATAGTCGACCTTGCACCTAGCCCTACCTTACCCATCAGTTTTACATCCTTGCCCATCGACCTCGCGACTTGCATCAACAGCCATAGTATTTCGATCTTGCCTTACCGCCCTTAACCCAATTTTGATATTGACCTTGCAAGTTTGCGTGACCATGGCACATACCGTCGACCTCGGACTTGTGGCATAAACCCTCGATCTTGACCCTGCCCTAGATTTTGGACCAGAATAGTCGACCTCAGCCCTTGTCAACCTTGACCTAGGAGGTCAACCTCGGCCCTGCCCTAGGTTAGACCATGTGCCGTTGCCCCCACACTCGACCTCGAGATGTGAGTCACGGTCTCATCTCTCGCTTGTCATAGTCGACTTTTTAGTGACCTTAGCCTTTGCGCCCCCGCGTTATTGACCTCGACTTCAAGGCGCCGCCATAGCCGTCGACCTTGGGCGAGATTGAGTTTCACGCGATCTTACCTTGTCTTGTAACATCTAGCCCAACCAAACTTGGCCCATTGATCTTGGCCCTTGTACCCCTTGCCACTCGACTTCGGGCTTGCGCCGCTACCAGTCGCGCGACCTTGCACCCTGCTCGACCAAGTAAAAATGATCTCTTTTTGTTTTTGTTTTTGTTTTTTTTGTTTTTGTTTTTGTTTTTTTTTTTTTTAATTCAGTACCATTACCATGTTTGTGATTTTGCCATACCTCAGGCCTCCAACCTCGTGTTGTAGACTGCAACCCCAAACATGTGCTATGTCGAATGGGCCTGCTTCGTCCTCCAATCCTGTCACGAGTAAGCTCACTTATGCAGACAAGACTGTCCCTCAGGTACCACCAGTTGATGAATGGTCATTCGCCTAATTTCTTGATGACAATTTCTGGAGTGTAGTGGACAAGGGTGAAATTGCAGGTGCCTCTTCCTCACATGATTGTTTTTATCCGTATGGGGAGTTACAGGCTAAAGCGGGGATTCTATTTGAAGGTAGTTCTACCATCCGATTTTCTGTTGAAAGAGGGGATTTTCCGGAATCACTTGTGAGTTATGCTTTGTTCTCGCACCCTACATTCTTGTGGGAGGAGTGGGTTAATGATATCCTTAAGGTCGATCAATATAAGTTGCGTTTATCAGAAGCTGGGGTGCTCCATGCAATTCGCATGAGTAGGTCACTTGATATTGCAAGGAATAAAGCCGACCTTGGTATCTTGATATCGAGATGGTGTTCCGAGACCCATACCTTTGTGACAACCTGGGGCGAGTTCGCCCCTTCACTCGAGGATGTGAGCGTACTTATGTGCTTGGACGTATATGGTCGAAAGGATATAGCTACTGTGAAGCTTTCTTCTGATGAGGACATGATTAAGGATCGTTTTATGGAGGCTGTGTTGAATTCTTATAAGTTCAAGTCCAAATTTGCCAGGTCGGAGGTCGACCCTCGCAAGAACTCATGGTAAGCATGGGTTCGTTACTTTTTTCGAGACTATGATCCCAAGAAAACGTCAACTTGGTCAAATAGGCCTTTGCGACAAAGTAACTGCCATTTTGAGGCCTTCATTACTATGTGGCTGTGTAGGTACGTACTGGGGGGGAGTCCCGAGGGCGGGATTAACACTCGAGCCATCCCTTTCGCGATCCTCATAGCGCAGGGTCATAGATTTGCCCTTGCCCCTTTGTTCATTGGGGGATTATATGTAAGACTTGATGCCATCAGAAGTGACATGGAGAGATCAGTTGGTCGTTATACAGTCAATACCTTTGTTGGGGCAGCATTTTTATAGATGTTTATTTTTGAGCATTTCTTGGGGTATGCTCCTCGACCTCACAGGTACACAGCAAAGAGGATTGAGACTCGTGAGATGGATGGGAAGATAGTGAAGGAAGTGTTCCAAAACAGGATTTCCAGGGCCACGCGGTGGTCGAAGGTCAATACGAAGAACCGTTTGAGAGATTTCATCGACTTTGCCTCGGCCTTTTGAGCTCTCCCTTACATCGACCGAGCCACGGGTTTCCACTATTCAGATTTCTTTATGGAAAGGGAGGTGACAGTTGACTTTAAACGAGGAGAGGGGGAACCTTTCCACTTCAGGATCTTAGCAACTGCGTTCTCGACCCATCTCCCAGTCTTGCTCGAGGAGAGTCATTGTCTTGCAAACTACAATCCCTTCAAAATTGTTTGGCAATTTCGGTTTGACCAGTCTACTCCGTGCTTATCTGTTGTGGTCCCCACCTTTGCTACAGCATGCCGTCTGTTCACCATTGAGTATGGAGCCAGGGGCTTTGAGGATTTGATTGAGGTCACATTTCTTTCCATGAGACGTGAGGGTGTGAATACTTCAGAATATGTCGAGTATTGGAATAAAGAGCTTCAGTCATTGAGGAAGTTTGTTCAATCTCCTCCCAATCGTCGCACTATTGAGCCTATCCCATGAGGGGATTATGCCCTTCGATTGATACGCCGCAAGCCTGTCAAGGTGGGGTTGAAGTCTGCAACACCTCAAGCCGCCGACCTCGCTCCCCTCGACCCTCCTCCTCCTCCTAAGACCAGGGGTCAAGCTAAGGCGAAGGAGCAAGAAATAGGGAGTAACCTTCCTGAGACGGATGATGCACAGGGTTTATTGGCTTTGCCAGTGGTTCAGGAGCCCAACCCCTTAGCCCCGTAGGTCCGGAAGTGACCTATCCCTCTCGGGATGAGAGCTAGTGCATCTAAGAAGTCACGTACTGAGGTAATCTTTATTCTAGTTTGCTTTCCATCTTCTCTTTCTTGTATTTAGGTGACCTCATATTTCTTTCTTTTTAGGATGCCATGGTATCTTCATCATCCCTGCCTGCTCCACGAAGGTTAATTTTGGAAGAGGACTTAGAAGATGAACCTATGGGTATGCCAGTTCATGGTAAAGGAAAAAGTCACGTCGAATCCATTCCATTGGTGCTTCCCGTCGAGAGGGTTGAGGTTGAAGCGCCTCGGTTTCGTGTGATCGAAGAACCCAATGAAGGTTCAGAGTCTCTTGGGAGTCTTATAACTAAGGATGTGGGATCAGATAATGAGGAGCATAAGGGCGACGATGTCGTCCGAGGGGCAACTCCCACAGTAGATGATGAGGCTAACCTTGACCGGGGTGAGGTCGCGCCTTTATAGGTCGAGATCGCTTTTGGAGGTGCGATTGTAGCAAGGGTCGACAAAGGGAAAATAGTAGACACTCATGGAGTTGAAGAGACTGGTACCCTACCGAGGTCGACTCCGAGAGGAAAGGATGTGGTTAATCTCAAGGTTGAGGACTCTTCGTCGCCTTCAGGTATTACATATGAATATTTAGTCTATCTCTTTACTGGTGATGCCACTTTTACTTATGCTCCTTTTGCCTATGCAGCTGGTCTCCTAGAAGCAACGATTAGGAGATACCATGTCAGGCCTTTGATAGGGACTCCGAAGTCATGGGGGAGGGACCAACGCCTACGGTGGAGGACCCGGAGAGTGGCATCGTAGAGGTCCATGGCTTTCCTGTACATGTCGAATTCGCATATTTCATTAAACGTATATTCGCAAAACATGAAGGGGTGGCCAGAGGGTGTATTGTGAAGCATAGTGTCGTTCGGGGTACCCTCATTTAAATTCTGGCTCAGATGGTTCGCCTTGTGACCACCAACTCTCCTGCATCATTGTTGGAATCCGATATAGAGTTTATCAACATAGGGATGGAAGATCTTGAGAGATTTGGCTTCGATATATCATGGTTCAAACCATATATGAGTAAGATAGCCCTACTTGTGGAATATGCAGGTGCTTGTGCGGAGTTAGATGCTCTGAAGCGTGGTTTAAAAGATGCCGAGGCACAGGTTAGCCAACTTCGTCAGGAGGTCTCGAAATACGAGGGTATAGCCAAGACCAAGGGTGAGAGAGCATCGAAGTACATGTCTGAAATGGACTCTATCATAGCAACCGACATACTCTAGGAGTTGAGTCCCCCCCTTTTTTTTGTGCAATGTTACCTCCTGTGTGGGGTTCCCTCAAGGTCGAGGGCGTATCTTTTTGTGTTTGCCTTTTGATGATTGTAAGGACAAATGATTAACAAAATGGAGAATTCATTGCATAGTGTTCTTAAAAAAAAAAACAAAGAAAGACATTTTCATTTTTTTGCTTACAAAAAGAAAGACTATCCCTATGCATGATAAGCCTTAGTCCATACTGCATTGATCAGTGTCATGGGTAGTTGTTATCTAATTGAACGGTTGTACCATGTAATGAACTCCATCAATGTGTGGTTTTTCGAAAGACACCTTTTGAAGAATGCATGTGCACTTTCTGCCCTCTGGCTGCTTGACATGCCAGCTGAGAATATATGGTTTTTCTGATTTTTGTGATGTTGTAACCTTACCCAATACATATAATTTGGACAACACCATATTTTGTCAACCTGAGAAATGATGCCAAAATCCGTGTGCCACATGAACGGGTTGTACTAATGGAGAAGCTTCCAAACATAATTATAATATAATGTTAATATATATGCTATTCTATGTTATGGTATAGAAAATGTTTAATGTATCCTAAATATTTAAAGCCTAATTTAGTCACGGATAATAATGGCAATTTTTTGTAAGTTTGGAATTATGTTTATATGGCACGAGAGTTGGATCTATTCAACAAAATTGGGTCTATAAGTTTCAGTGGGAGATTTTTTTTTGTAAAACCAACCTTTGGATTAGATAATCCTATTTTGTAAGTCATGCCTGCAAGAAATCACAATGATCTGATGGTTGATTTTTGAAAAAACTTAATGTTAACACAAATTTGTGATATTTTGAAGAATCTAATAAGTTGCATATTTTCACAATGATATTTTTCAAAAACCAACCGTTGGATCTATAGTAAAAAATGTCATTTGAAATTGGGTGGGCTGAAATAGTAAAAAATTTAGGAGCAAAATTAAAAATTTGATAAGGAGCGGGTATCTAGTTATTATAAAATATGTATATAAAAATAAAATTTTTAAAAAGTTTAGGTGGGCATTGGCCATTAAATAAGGTCTACTAGCACCTCAAAATCTAAAATAAAAAAGAAAATTTGAATTCCTAACTTAAAATGTCAGAAAAAATTTTCATTACATGCTATAACAATTGTTTAGCAGTTTATATATATTTTTCTTAAAATTGATTTTTGAATTACTGTGATTTTTGGCAAACAAAAGATATTAGCCGTTGCGTACAGTTCCTTAATTTGTATGAATTTATTATTTAGTATTAACAATTTTAAATTTTTTTTTTATTATGGTTGAAACGTGGTCTCAATATACATGTGAGATGAGGATTAGTGCAATTTTAATTTTCCAGACACTAAAATGAAATGCAGCAGCCCACCTAGTTGACGAGGTTAATATCAAAGTTAAGTTAATAACATGAATAAAGTTATTTTCCAAATTAACTTTAATCTTCAATTCAGCCCAACATACAGACAAGGACTGCAACATTGATTAGCATTGAGTAAAGCAATGATTAGCTTTGATTCTGGGGAACAATATATATATATATATATATATATATTTATTTATAAGTATGATTATATCAGGCCGGCTGCAAAATTAAACTTACGGTCGATACACGCGGCAGCCGGGCAGATCAAGGTATTCTAAAAAAAAATTAAATAAATAAAGCGAGAGAATCGAGGCGCAATGAATGCTGGCTGACAGCCAGCTTGCTTTGTTGACTCCCTCCCCTCCCCCCTCTCTCTTTCTTCTCCCCTTCTCTCAGTCTCTCAGGAAACTCAAAAGCAAATCTCATGAAAAAATTTGCTGCTTCTCTCTCTCCCTTCTTCTATCTCTTTCACCTCACCCTCTTCTCATGAGCAACAAAGCCGCGGCAGAAAAGTAAGGTCGTCCGGTAAAGAGCTCAGTCCGGCAACGAATTTCTGGTATTTTTCTCCCTCTTATGGATTCCCAAATGCACTGTTTTGATCAAAGGTTTTGTCGCACTGTACATGTATTTCAGTCATTATTTTAGCGCACTGTTTGGTGGCTGAGAAAATAGAGGGAATGGTATGGATCTGGTCTCTCCCCCTCTGTCTCTCTCTCTCTCTCTTTAATCCGACGGTATTTGAGAATAGATGGTATGGGTCTTGCAAGGTTGTTTGGTCACCTTTTTTAACTTCTCCAAAGAATGCCACAAGAATGGGAGCAAGGAATGGTTGAGACTCATTAGACAAAATACTTTGGGTTTAATCTCTGTTCATCTCTGTTTTGTCCTCTACTTTGGGTTATAGCTTTCTGTCATTTTCTTTTAGGAGAAGACAATGTAAAATGGGTTAGATGCAAAATGCCCAAAATTTCTCTTTCCAGTGTGTCTAGGTAATTTCGGGCATCTTTTCTCTTTATTTTTTTTTTCTTCTTCTCTTTATTTCCAATTTTCTTTTTATGTTTTTTGGTTGTGTAATTGTATATCCCATCACAACATTTTTCTTTTTATAAGACATGCTTACTGTTTAATGTGTTTTTGTTAAATCATACCTTACCTTTGACAAATGCTTGCTTAATATGTTTTTTTTTTTT
>JAESVK010001291.1:166777-191832 GCA_017140935.1 Hamamelis virginiana
TTTTAGTATTTTCACTGTTTTTTTTTTTGTTTTTTTTTTTCACTGTCTTCTCTCTTCTTCTTCTTCTTCTTCTTCTTCTCCATCTTCCTCCTCTTCACTGTTTTGACTGTTGGAGTATTTTCACTGTGTTGGCTGTTGGAGTATTTTTACTGTTTTTTCACTTTGTTGACTGTTGGAATATTTTCACTATGTTGACTGTTGGAATATTTTCACTATGTTGACTGTTGGAATATTTTCACCGTGTGACGGGAATAGGGACGGGACTCCTAGCACTGCTCTTTCAGAAATTAGGTAGCCTCTTGGAGTGCATGCTATCTACAACTATACCAATTTTAAAAAGTGCAAGCAAAACTATATACCCATTTTAAAATGGGTCACGCTGAACATAGTTGGTTGGATTTTATAGGATTTTCTAAATATAATATTTCAAATAGTATATTTTAAATGATGTGTTGGATTATGCAATCTTTTTTTTTTTTGGTAATCTCTGTAAAGAAATTAGATTCATTTGAAATATTTTTTGAAAGAATTTTTTAGGATGTATGGCATTTCTATATCTCATTTCATTGCGCACTAAATGTTGTGTGCGGTTAATAAGTCCCTCCCAGGTAATGTAATCAGAAGAGTACATTGAAAATTGACTTTGAGATTGATGCGAGTGCACGCCTAGACTCATGATTAATTTGATGAATCAAAGTTAAATGAAATTGATATAGATTTTAATATGGGACTTAGTTACACCCATTTGAAGTTCAAGAAATTTGTTTAATATTATAAGACTCTTGATTATAGTTTTGCATGTCATGATATTACTTTAGAATGATATTTCCTATTTACTATCTTCGTTCATTTTAATTTGTTGTTTAACTATTTAATTGGCACTTTTATGAGTTTATATATATAATATATTGTAGGGCCCATTTGCATTAACTTTTTATAAAATAATTTTTTTTAGCTTAAAATTTCACTTGATGAAATGGGGTGACAGTCACTTTTAAATGACTTGATGGTGATAGGATGGACTTTTATCAAAAGTAATTTACTTGGAAGTCCCACATTTGTAGGAAGCATAAGTTTCACACTTTCTTTTATACGAAGGACTTTTAAAACATGATCATACCAAACACAACCTTTTTTTTTTAAATGACTTCTTAAAAAGTCTATTTTAAGAATCACTTCTTCACAAATTACTTATATATATATATATATATATATGTTGAGTAGTTTTCTTAATTATAGGTACTTACTCATATAAGCTTAATTATGTGAGCACTTGGATTTTTAGCCAATATGAAATAGATATTTTGAAATATTGACTGTTGGATTAGATTCTTTTTCTATAAATACTGTGCATGGCAAAAATTGCAGTGATTCAATGGTTGGTTTTTAAAATATAGGCTATGCAAAATTGTGAAGATATCCAAAGGTTAAAAATATCACAATTTTTTATAATATGTATTTTAAAACCGACGATCAAATTGCTATATTTTTTGCATGCATGACACGGATAAAAAGAATAACTAATCCAATACTTGGTTTTTCAAATTTCTATCCCACATTGGTTAACTAAAAATTTAAGTCTTCACATAAGCTTATATTTGTAAGTACCTATATATATATATATATATATAGTTATGTTCTAGTCGCGAAAGTCAATACGAAACCCATAAATAATAAAGTCAACATTTGTTTATGTAAGCATGAAGCCCATAAATAATTGTGAGATACATATTTTGAAAAATTGACTATCGGATTATATATAATACTTATATATATGGGTGGTTAAAAACCGACAAACCGAACCAATTGGGCCGAAGTTGAATGGTTTTTCAAAGGGAATCGGTTTGTTTGGTTTGCAAGCTTACCAAACCGGTGAATTTCGGCAAGTTCTCGATAGGCCCTTTCCTGGTCACCGAACCGACCGACCTCGTAATCTCTTCTTAAAGTCCTTGCTTCACTCTTCAGGCTTTAGTATTCTCTCGGTCACTTCTGTATTCCCTGCAATTTCTTACTTCTTTCCACCCCCAAGACTTTCTTCAGCAAAGCTGCCCCCACCCCTCAATATATACACACATAAATACATATACACACAAATATCTTTATATTGCCTGTGGTCGTATGAGTTCTTCCAAGCTTTTCTCCCATTTTGTTGGGAATCTCAGGTACCAAGATTTTATCTTCTACAACTGGTTTTAATTTGATTCTGTTTATGGGTTTTGATTTAAACTTCTATATCTATGTGGGTTTCTATGAATTTCTTATCTCGTTGTTCTTGTTTACATCGACGGTCAACGTTTCTTTCATTTACTTTCTTTCTTAATTCATTTTTCGGTTTATCCAAACAAAACCCATATTTTCTTTTTCTTACTATGTATATGTGTTCACGCTAAATTTTACGGGCCAATGAGGATTGGCCACGTGGAGATGATCAGAGAATTTTCAGCTAGCTTAAAAATAGGGAAGTTGGTTAAGCTAGCTAATTAAGAGGAAAATAAGAATTATACATGTGGCAGAAGTTTAAACTAATTAGAGACTAAGTCAAAAGAAGATTGGACACGTGGCAAGCTGATAGAAGAGATCAAGTAGTGGGTAATGACAAATGAGGAGTTCTAGCCATAATAGAAGACCATGTATGGGAAGTTAAAACCACAAAGCCACGTTCAGCTATTGAAAGAATATTATGAAGCAACCACGACCTAGTGATGAATGAAGCAATGAAGATCATGGATCAACCACGACTAAAAGATGGAGCAGCAATTGTCATTGATCATGGGGGAGCAGTTATTTCAGCCATAGAGCTATAAAGAGAAGATGGAATGCAACGTTTCAAGCCCCCAACAACTTCAACAATCAAACTACAAGCATTAAGTCATGCAATTTTCTTTTAATCAACTTTGTTCTAGCTTTTAATTTCGTCCAGTTATTGTATTTAATTCAGTTCTGTATTTATTTCTGCATCCAACATCATTTTCGTTCAAGCATCTATCATGACTTTCAAAGGATTGGTAAGCTTATCATTTGTAAGTATTTTAATTTTATCAATGAAGTTTAAGTTCTTTTCAATTTGATCTCTCTTATATGTCTTTACCATTGTTCATTGATTGTGATTTCCTGTTTAAATCATTCGCTTTAAAGACCCATAGGAAGTAGTACTCCTGACTTTCATTCAATCGCCTGATCGTAAAAATAGCGACCTTTTAGGCCTTGAGATCCCCGGTCTTAAGTTTCTGCTGCCTAGTTAGGTGCTTGGGGTCGTGTTCAAACGATCTCTGGACTTTAATTAGTCCTGGCACGCCCGCTCACACACACATCACGTGACAAGAGATTTTTAGCAGAACATCATTTTGGCACGCCCAGTGGGACCATAGACTGACCCTAGTTGAATGTCACAGAGAGTCACTAGGTCAATGAGTAAAGACGCTAATCCAACCCACACCGGGGAATCGCGTACTGAGCGATCCCAAGGGGATGATGTCACTTTAGCAGACTTGATGAAGGTCATGCAAGAAATTCCAACCTATTTGGTACAAGCTGTACGAGACCTCACGGTCAACATGGAAGATCGTCAAATTGTTCTTCAAGAAATCTTAGTCGGCAAAATAGAAAAGATGTCAGACCAAATCTGTGAGAAAATTGCTCAATCATTTGGGACAAATTCTCAGAGACAGGAAAAAATTCTGTCAAAACTTGCCAATTCAAAGCCTAATCATGGCCTTGAAATTTCAGGCTTATTAAAGTCTAACCAGCCAACTAAGAAATCCAGAGACCTTTCTCTGAACAAGGACCAGACCGTGGAAAATGAATCCGCCGATCAGAATATCAATAGTGGAAAGAATGGCTTGAAACACTTGAGCCATACTAGTCAATCAATTAATGTGTTTGAGGATGAGCGACCATATGTTCCACCGCCACTTAGGAATGGAGATAATGGTCAGAAGATGACTTTAGGAGCTTCTAGTTCACACCCACTGGCTAAATCTGTTGGTAAATTACCAATGGGATCTCAAACACTTGGGGGGCAGGCCTCCAAGACTTGTTTTACACAATGAAATATTAGTGGCCTGCCATATGAACATGATGATAGGTTCAGACCTATTTCTCAAGACTGGTATTCTCATATGCCCGGGGGGCAAAATGGGAGGCCATCAAGTAAGACATATATATCCCCGGTCTTATCTCAAGACCGACAGACTGGAGCCCGACCTTCAGGTGATAATCCCGGCTATATTCCGGCTGATAGAAATGAATTAATGGCTTTAGTCCAGGAATGTGTAGGCCAAACAACACATAGGTGACCGACTAGACCTTTGTATCGGAAACCTTACCCAGAATGGATTGATAGGAATAATGAGTTTCCTAGGGGCTATAAAGTGCCTGATTTTACCTTATTTACTGGAGAAGGCAGCCAATCTACTGTTGAACACATAGGCCGTTTTACTATTCAGTGTGGTGAAGCCTCAGTTAACGAGAATCTAAGACTGAGGCTATTTGGCAATTCTTTGACCGAAGTTGCATTTACATGGTATATTAGCCTGCCGCCTAACTCAGTTTTAAATTGGCGGCAGATGGGAGAAAAGTTTCATAATCAATTCTATAGACAAGAACCCAAGGTTACAATGGCAGACCTCTCATTGCTCAGACAATTATCTGGCGAACCAGCCGAGCAATACATTAGCAGATTTAAGAAGGCTAGGAATAGGTGTACCGTTTTCTTACCTGAGCCAGAGTTTGTGAAATTGGCTCAAAACGGTTTAGGCCTAGAGTTAAGGAAAAAGTTTGAAGGTATGGAGTTTGATGACTTATTTGAGCTGTCGGCACGTGCGGCCCGATATGAAAGATTACTAAAAGAAGAAACACAGAAGTCATCCTCCACCTATGGGACATATTTTCGAGATCCCAATGTTGAGATTGATTTAGCTGAGGTAATCGGTAATAGACATATTGTTTGTAAATCTTTGGTCAGGAAAGACGTTGAGGTCCCGGTTGACCCAACAAGAAGGAAAAATATGATGGATACAGCTAAGAAGTTTTCATTTGATATTACAAAGGCCTCAGAGATCTTTGATCACTTATTGGCCGTGAAATTCATAAGATTATTAGATGGCCATAAACTATCCTCGCGTGATGGAGAAAATTATTGTAAATGGCATGCATCTAATAGACATGGTACTAATGATTGTGTTGTATTTCGTTATGTATTGCAGGGTTGTATAGGCCGCGGCCTTTTGAAATTCCCAGAATAAGAAAAAGAGGTCATGGCAGTCGACACTGATCCCTTTCCTGTTATAGAAATTGCTGTAGCCATAACTGATCTCAAATCTTTGGGATCACAGCCTAAAGATGGAGAAATACGGGCTAGACCTTTTTTTCGGAGGCCTAGGATGGGACAACGACCTATGTATCGTTTTGACCAACCAAACTTTCGAGGTTTCAGGACTCAACCAATTCAGAATTTATGTAATCACTGCAGTCATCAAATTCAGAGGTTCCCGAGCCCACAGTTTAGCAGACCTTCATGGCAACAAACCAGGACACTAGGAAAGCCTAAGGGATTGACTACAGTGAATAAGTCATTTTCCAAACTAGCCATTGAGAAGGTGATGCGAGAAATCTCCAGGCCTGGTAACATTCTGCCTCCCAGGTCGGAGTTAACCTATATCGTGGAAGAAGTTTAATGGATAAATTCTCGAAAGAAGGGAATATGGGGAAGATTATGAAGGAACTTTCCCAGAAGTTAACTGACTACGCCAAATTTGAAGGACTTTATCATGTTGCAGAAGCTGAATGTATTTTAGAAGAAGATGTGGAGGTCGGGGATCATGACAGTTTTGGGATTGATGACCTCCAACCTGCACCAGCAAATATAGAAGACCTCAAAGCAGATGTTCAAGATCCACTGCTAGAGGTCAATCTAGGTGATGAAGATGATAAAAGACCTACATTCATCAATGACTTGCTAAATGAAGATTTCAAAAAGGAGTTGGTCTTGCTTTTGAAAGAATACCGTTATTGTTTCGCATGGAGTTACCATGAGATGTCGGGCTTAGACCGAAAAGTTGTAGAGCACCGATTACCGACAAAGCCAGGATTCAAACCACACAAACAACCTCCAAGGCGCATGACTCAAGAGGTGACAGACAAAATCAAGGAGGAGATCGAAAGGCTTCTGAAGGCCGGGTTTATCAAACCTATAAGGTATGTGGAATGGATTTCAAATATTGTACCTGTGCTTAAAAAGAATGGTAAATTGCGTGTTTGTGTAGACTTTAGAAACCCAAACTTAGCAACACCCAAAAATGAATATCCCATGCCTGTTGCGGATGTGCTTGTAGACCGGGTTGCTAACCATAAAATACTTTCTTTTATGGATGGTCATTCGGACTACAATCAGATCTTTATAAACGAGGTTGATGTTCATAAGACCACATTTAGGTGTCCGGGGGCAATTGGTATGTTTGCTTGGATAATGATGCCCTTTGGATTACGAAATGTTGGTGCAACATACCAATAGGCAATAAACGTGATTTTTCACAATCTAATTGGGAAAATAATAGAGGTTTACATTGATGATATTGTTGTCAAATCAAAAGAGGTCGAAAATCATTTGGTGGATTTAAGAAAAGCCTTTGAAAGAATGCGGAAGTACAAATTAAAAATGAATCCCGCCAAATGTGCTTTTGGTGTGAAGGCCGGGAATTTCCTGGGCTTTCTTGTGCACCAAAGAGGTATCGAAATAGATAAAAACAAAGCTCGGGCAATTCAAGAGGCTAGACCTCCATCTAATAAGACCGAGTTACAAAGATTTTTAGGGCAGATTAACTTTTTACGTAGATTTATCTCTAATCTTTCAGGTAAGATCTCCACTTTTACGTCGTTACTCAAATTACGAGCGTTGGAAGATTTTAGATGGGAATCAGAGCATCAAAAGGCTTTTGACTTAATAAAGGAATATCTTACTAGACCACCAGTATTAATACCGCCCGTTTCAGGCAGGAATTTGAGACTTTATATTTCTACATCAGAAAGATCTTTAGGATCTATGTTAGCACAAGTTAATGAATATGGCCAAGAGTAGGCCGTGTATTATTTTAGTAAGACTTTAACTGATGTTGAGCAAAGATACACTTCAATTGAAAAAATTTATTATTCTTTGTTTTATACTGTTGATAAATTGTCTCATTATTTTATGAATAATGTTGTGAATGTTATTTCTAAATTTGATATTGTGAAATATATGCTCTCACAACCCATATCTAGAAGTAGAGTTGGTAGATGGGCATTGGCCATGTCTGGCTATGCCATCCGTTATGTACCACAGAAGGCAGTAAAAGGCCAAGTCCTAGCAGATTTCTTGGCTGATCACCCAATGCCTATTGAGGTTGATGTACATGTAGATTTGGGAATGGTTCAAGTGGTACCATGGCAGCTCGAGTTTGACGGATCTCGCACAGATGAAAAGGCAGGGGCTGGCATTATGATTACTGCCCCTAATAATGTTAAATATGAGTTTGCCTTTCAATTAGATTTCACCTGTAGTAATAATCAAGTAGAATATGAGGCCTTGATCATTGGCCTTGAGATATTGTTAGAAATGAGAGCTAAATATGTGGATATCATGGGAGATTCGCAATTAGTTTTAAACCAAATTAATTGCACATTTAAGTGCCATAGTTGGAATTTATTACCATACCAGTCACTAGCTACTCAATTGTTGAGAAATTTTCAAGATGTGACTTTAACTCATAATCCAAGATCATTTAATAGAGAGGCAAATGACTTAGCTCAGCTTGCCTCAAGTCCCAATATTGAAGAAGGTGAGGTTTCTAAAACAATTTTGGTTGAGAAAATAGCCTTACCTTCAATAAAAATAAGAGGCACAAATATGGAAGTGCTTAGTAATGATATAATTCAGTCTGATTGGAGGTTCCCAATTATCAAGTGTTTAATAACTCCTAATAGGCTATGTCATAAGAAAACTAGGTATATGGCCAATCAATTTGTTATGTATTCTGGAGAGTTATTTAAAAAGACTGATGATGGTTTATTATTAAAATGTATTAGCCAGCAAGAATCTATGTTAGTAATGGCCGAGGTACACGAAAGAATTTGTGGGGCACATCAGGCCGGGATAAAAATGCGTTGGTTATTATGGAGACATGGATATTATTGGCCCACGGTCTTAAAAAACTGTATCAATTATGCTAAAGGCTGTATAGCTTGTCAAAAGCATGGCCAAATCCAACATATACTTGCTACTGATTTGAATTATATTATAAAGCCTTGGCCCTTTAGAGGCTGGGCAATAGACGTGATTGGGAAAGTTTATCCACCATCTTCAGGATCACATGGGTTTATTATAGTGGCAATCGACTATTTTACTAAATGGACGGAAGCTAAGCCTATGAAGGTTATTGATCAAGAGGTCGTAATTAGGTTTATTAAAGAGCATATTGTATATAGGTTCGGCCTACCTGAAACGATCAACATCGATAATGCCAAGTCATTTGTTGGGAATCAAGTGAAGGCATTTGCAAGAGAATATGGGATTAAACTTACTAATTCCACTCATTGCTACGCTCAAGCAACTGGCCAAGTAGAGGCCGTAAATAAAACCTTGAAAAGCTTTTTGAGCAAAATGTTGAATGAAAAACCTAGGACTTGGCATTTACAGTTATCCGAGGTCTTATGGGCTTACAGAACTTCATTCAAGGAGAGTATTGGAACAACTCCTTATGCCTTGACCTTTGGACATGATGCGGTGTTACCTTTAGAGGTCACCATTCCATCTCTAAGAGTGGCTTTACAAAATGATTTGCTACCTCACGAATATAATGAGGCCATGTTATTAGAATTGGAAAATTTATCTGAAGAAAGATTAAGAGCCTTAAACAACATTGAGGTTCAAAAGAAAAAAATGGCAAAGGCCTATAGCAAAAGAGTAAGATATAAGGCCTTTGCAGTTGGAGATTTTGTTTGGAAGGTTATTTTACCAATTGGGACCAAAGACCCAAGATTGGGAAAATGGTCTCCAAATTGGGAAGGCCCCTTTGAAGTCTTAGATGTAATCCCAGGAGGGGCATATTCATTAAAGGAATTAGCTATAGGAAAAACAGTTAAATCTATCAATGGCAAATTCCTAAAGAGGTATTATCTCACTATGTGGGAGGCCATCCAAAGGGATGGCCAAAACAACTAATTCATGCTTATTTTGCAGGACCGTCAAGTTTAAATACAAGGAAAGAAAAGAGCAAGATCTTTATATTGCTACAAAACTTCAAAATTTCCCACTTTACCGACTTCCATAAAAACCCAGTCCATCAAAATACTCATTTCCACAACATCCAAGTTCTGAAATGTTCAAACAAACCAAAACATAACCAAAGTGTCCAGAACAAGACACAAACGCCCAAACTAAAAATTGTTCACATCCTACCATCAAACAAAATTCATTCACCAACCATAAAAACCCATCCATCACAAAAACATCCAAAACCATTCAAAAAAAAAAAAAACAACCACCATGGAACAAACAGTAGCAAGAAAAGAGTAATGTTCAAGGAAATAGAAATCAAACCTGACGGTCAAGAGGGAGGCAAGCATTGAAAGTCTCCAGTGAAGGGAAACCCTGAGCATCAGTCCATTCCTTCATGAGCTTAAATTCAGCGAGCTTCAGGTCTTCAGATTTTTAAGCCCAAGTCTGAGCTTCAAGGCTGGTAGAACTATATTCATGCCGCTTGGAAGAGACCTCGCCCCAAAGCTCATTGAACCGTTTGTCCGCAGCCTCCATGGCAATGACCTGAGACTCCCGAAGTTGTCTTCTTACCTCCACTTGGGCTTGAAGATCTTGAATTTGTTTCTGGAGGTTAGCAATTTCAGTGTCCACATCCTTAATCCCTGTTTGAGCTGCCACCTTTTGATTGCGAAGGCCGAGCATGGCATCTTTGTTCGCCTCAATAAAGGTTTTGGTTTGTTGGCATTGCTTAAAAAGACCCTCCCATTTCCTCCTATCAGCTAACTTTAATCTGAAATCCTTCACGAGATCCATAACCCGAGACATGATGAGATAAATCTCGTTCATAAAAGGTTCATAGTCAGGGACACGACGTAGATAGTTATTGCATTAAACAAGTTCATTGGCCATGTCTGGATCAAGGTCGGGAAGGGTTTGTATTATGCAGTTCTAAGAATCTAGCCTTCTTTTCTTCAATCTCTACCTTCGGCAAACCAAGGTCAACATCAGGAGGAAGGTCGGGTTTTGGAGGAACAGCATGTGTCTTCGGAATGGGATCATCTAAGGTATCAAACCATGACTCAAGGTCTTTAGGGATGGGAGACTTGGGATCAGCCATTTCTGCTTCAATGGGAAGAGACAAGAACAGACTTTCTTCAATCAATGCTCGGAGCTCGAAGGCCGGAGTCTCTGAATGATCACTGAGAGTGTGGGACGAAGAATTTATGAGGGATTTAGACCGGAGCTTTTTAGTGATCGGGGAATTCTCAGCCTCTTTTTCACTTTGATCAAAATAAGGACCACCTTCACCACTGCTGGAAGTGTCCGAAAGATCAATTGTCCCAACAGAAGGCCGAGGAGTGGTAGACCTACTTCCAACAAGACGCTGAGATCGTTAAGTAGGGACCAAAGGGCCAAGAGTTGGGGACGGGTTTTCTTCAGCTTGTTTCCACAGACTGTGAGTTTGTTTGCTGGGAACTTTCTTTTTTGAGATACTTATTGTTTTTGGTGCTGTTGGAGAAGGGAGTGCTCTTGGTTTAAATAGAAAAGAAAGCTCAAAGATGTCTGGCTTTACATCAACAGGGCCACCTATAACATCAAATTGCAAAGAGTTATAACCTATGATAAAAGAAAATACACAACCATGAAAATGAATTGGGAACTAACTTACTGTCTAATTTCTTCCGGGCAGTAGGTTTCTCTGTCTTTCGGCCTTTTCTTTTACGAATTATGGGAGAAGGAGGTGAGACAGCAGAAAGTACGGCCGATAAAGACAAAGACCCAATCTTATTTTTGAAGGCTGAAGCCCACCAGGTCTTAAATTCTGATGAGGAAGAAGGTCCTTCAGGCAGAGGAATCATCTCAAATTTTTCCAGGGTTTTCTCAAGCATAAGAGAAATAGATCTGACAGATTCTTCATTGGAAAAGATAACTCTCGTGGTGGCTGGAGAATTTTCAGAGAAGAAACAAACTGGGGCAGGGAGATTCAAGTGGAAACCAAGCTGACGACTCACAAGATTTGGGCAATAGATTTCAACCCCGACCTTTGGCATTCTTTTATCAAAGAAGCCAGCATAGTGGAGGTCACGAACCAAAAGGTATGAACACCAAATTTGATTTTGTTTGATTAGGTGTTTGTCAGAGAAAGAAGATTTTTGTAAGAACCAAGATGGCCCAAATTCATGAAGGCCGAAAGGATAGAAAAGCTGATCATCCCTTTGGAGGGAAAGACTCCAAAAGAACTCAAAATATTCAGTGAAAAATCGAGCAGGAGGCACATAAGCAATCCATTTATGGCCATAAGATGAGAGGTCTCTACCATGGGTAGGAGGAGGAAACAATTCAGGAAAGTATTCATAAAACCACAATTGAAGAAGCCAATGGGGACCACCAGAAGGTGCCAAAGATTTGGTTACTATTTCATAAAGACCTCTGTATAAATGGCCTAAAACATAAGGGGCTAAGGCCAGTTTCCGACCTGCAGCCAAAGCCATGGCAACTTTATGATACTCTTGGGTCATTCGACCAGATTGACAACAGAGAACAAATCTACAAAGCCACTGAAGAAGAAAAGCAGTGTTCTTGGAACGAGGCCTTGTTAGGTGGGGATTGATTTTCTAGTTCGATGTATTGAGGCCAGGCTACAGTAGCAGGGGCGAAGTTGAAAAAAAAAATCAGGATCAAGATTGGGGATATAAGCCGCAGATGGGATTTCTCCAATCGCAGGCAATCTGGTTAAAGCACAAATATCCATAATGGTTGGAGACATATGGCCACAGGGGAAAGAAAAAACATTATTGGAATAACTCCAAAAGCAAGCACCAGCAGAAAGAAGCCGTGGGTCCCTTGGGAATTCATGTCTACATAACTGGATATGGTCAAAAATTCCTAAGGTTTTCCATTGTTTCCCAAATTGAGGTTGAAGTTTATCCAACCATTGGACCCATTCTTCCTTTGGTTTCGGCCAAGCCCTAGGGGTTTTGTCTTTTGTCCACTCGTTCCATTTCAGTACATCACGGTTCACAAGCATCAGTTCATCAGGATAGAAAGGGAAATGAGATTTAATGGATTCAGGCATAGAAGAACATTTAGTAAAAATAAGGCCTATTTGGTTATCATTTAATACCTTTTGGGAGTGAGGAAGCTTGAGGAACACGTCAGCGATGGGATCTGTAGGAGTAGCACTAACCAGAGATTTTTTTTTCACCATTGACGCCGGAGAATACCGAGATGAAGAAGGAAATCGAAGAAACTATGGTGACAGTAAGGTTTTCGTTGGAAGATCCCGTTACCAGAGAAATCTTGAAACGTAAAGATGGAGGTCAATGGAGAAAGGGGAGTTGTTTGGACTTTCGAGTTTCAGAGAAAAAGAAAAGAGATGAAAGTTTTTGTCATGAAATGAAGAAAGCAGGTGAAGATGATGTGATGGTCTGAACGCCTAGGGAAACACGAAGTATTTAGGTTTTTAATGCAAGTAATGATGGAAGGCTGCTGATGGGATTTGAAGATTAATAAAAAACGGCTGAAAGATTTGTGGTCAGGTATTTATACTATTTAAACTTTTATTTAAGATAAAGCCGTTTCAGGTGGAAATCTACTAAGGTAATAGATGAAGGCCAATTAGATTGAGTTTTGGCCGAATATTAAGGAGTTTTTTTTTTAAAATTTTAAAAACTCTTTAGACATTTAGCGGCCATAAGATCGGGTAAGGCCGTGATTGTCCAAATCTAGATAAATTTTGAGGTTCAAATCTCTTTGATTTCGATTTGAACTCAAAAGGGGGGCAAAGTGTTCACGCTAAATTTTACCGGGCAATGAGGATTGGCCACGTAGAGATGATCAGGGAATTTTCAGTTAGCTTAAAAATAGGGAAGTTGGTTAAGCTAGCTAATTAAGAGGAAAATTAGAATTATACACGTGGCAGAAGTTTAAACTAATTAGAGACTAAGTCAAAAGAAGATTGGACACGTGGCAAGCTGATAGAAGAGATCAAGTAGTGGGTAGTTACAAAGGAGGAGTTCTAGCCATAATAGAAGACCATGTATGGGAAGTTAAAGCCACAAAGCCACGTTCAGCTATTGAAAGAATATTATGAAGCAGCCACGACCTAGTGATGAATGAAGCAATGAAGATCATGGATCAACCACGACTAAAAGATGGAGCAGCAACCGTCATTGATCATGGGGGAGCAGTTATTTCAACCATAGAGCTATAAAGAGAAATGGAATGCAACGTTTCAAGCCCCCAACAACTTTAACAATCAAACTACAAGCATCAAGTCTTGTAATTTTCTTTTAATCAACTTTGTTCTAGCTTTTAATTTCGTCCAGTTATTGTATTTAATTCAGTTCTGTATTCATCCAACATCATTTTCGTTCAAGCATCTAATTCAAAGGATTGGTAAGCTTATCATTTGTAAGTATTTTAATTTCGTCAATTAAGTTTAAGTTCTTTTCAATTTGATCTCTCTTATATGTCTTTACTATTGTTCATTGATTGTGATTTCCTGTTTAAATCATTAGCTTTAAAAACCCATAGGAAGTAGTACCCGTACTTTCATTCAATCGCCTGATCGTAAAAATAGCAACCTTTTAGGCCTTGAGATCCCCGGTCTTAAGTTTCTGCTGCCTAGTTAGGTGCTTGGGGTCGTGTTCAAACGATCTTTGGACTTTAATTAGTCCTAGCACGCCCGCGCACACACATATCACGTGACAAGAGATTTTTAGCCGAACAATATGTATGTTTGATCTTTTTCCTGTACTTGTTCCTGAACTGTTATTTTGGAAATTCAGGTACCTTTTGCTGATTACTTCATGGTTTTATGCTTGTTTTAACTTTGGCACTCTATTTAGTTGCTGAGAAACTGAAAAACAAGAAAATAGAACGAATTTGTAATTTTATGCTTTGCTTTGTCTTGGTTTCCAGAAAATGAAGAAATCGAGTCAACTTATTGTATTAGCCTTATTTGTCTAAAAGCTTTAGTTTTTTTATGGGTCCTTAAATGTTGGAAGTCTTAAAATTCTAAGGCTTTAGTTTTCCACATTTCCAGCAATGTTTCAATGAGTCAATGACTATTTTTTCCTTACTTTTACAATAGCTTCAAACCGAGTACACCAACCGAAAAAATTGCACCAAACCGAGCCGATGAGTAATGGTTTAATGCCTTTTATAGTCGGTTTTAGTGTGCCATTTTCCCAAACCGAGGGTGTCAGATTCAGCCCAAAAAATACTTTCAAAACCGGCTGATGATCACCCCTACTTATGCATGTCATATATACCAAAAATCACACTAATCCAATGGCCGGTTTCTCTGGAATATCACTGAGAAAAACTGTGACAGTTTTCAGCTGTCATAGTTTTTCATAATTATATTTTGAAATTCTGTCATCGGATTACCATGATTTTTGGCATGCATGGCATTTATAAACACAATATCTAAACCAACAATCGGTTTTTTAAAATATAAATTTCATAATTATTTATGGACTTCATGCTTACATATATGTAGGCTAACTAAATTATCCCGTGGTTCAACTTTGAATGTTTCAAATAAATGAAATCTGAATATTTCTGATCTTTTTTAGGTGAAGATTCACTTTAAGAAGAAAACAAATCTCGAACAAGATGACCCTTTCCCTTTGTTAACCAGTTTCCCGGTCGGGCTGTTATTGCTGTGTCCACGTCATCACTGTGCGTGATTTGGGGTTTTAGAAAACAAAAGAGTCGCCACCTTATTTTTAAGGAATAAGGAAACCATAAAAATATTTTATTTTCAATAAAACATAGCAAACTCTATTTAATGAAAAGACAATCTGCGAACCAAAGATGGATCCGGGTGCTAGGTTACGACGTGGGAAGGTTCCAAGTTCTTCCTTGCAGGCACCCACCTCGCCCTAATTAAAGGACTTCTAATTTATTTGGGCTATTTAAAATCTTAATGCAAACTATCCTAAATAATTTAATCAACCAATGAAAATAGTGATATAAATGCAATAATCTATATTAATAATAATAATAAAAATGATATACAAACAAACCCTAAAAACCTAGGACACCCCACTAGCATCCTAGGGTGGACTTGAGCTCTATTAGCGCCTACGTAACCTACTAGTGTTACCTAGCAAGTATCAAAGTCCACGTAGTTCGACTACCCTAGGACTCTCTTATTGTAATGAATCACATCATTTAAAAGTATTCAACTTTATCCAAGACTCTATCTTCGAGAGTTTTTATCCGTTTTGTTGGCACACCAAAAAATCGGCCATCAGTTTTTGACCGAAATATAAAGAAAAAAGTTTTGGCTAAGTTTGAAGGAAAGGAATTTCGGCCGTACGGAAAAAATAATATAAATCGGCCAAATAGATCGTCAGCTACCCTGAAAAAATCGGCCAAGTGGATTGTGTTGGCCGTCCCAGATATAGTTTAAACTAAAATTGAAATAAGGGAATTTCGGCTGTAAGGAAAAAGCATATAAATCGGCCAAATAGATCGTCGGCCACCCTGAAGATCTACCTATGAAGAATCGGCCATCCCAGAAATCGATCTATGAAGAATCAGCCACCCCTAAAAATCTACCTATGAAGAATCGGCCACCCTATAAATTGACCTATGAAGAATCGGTTACCCCAGAAATATCGGTCATACGACCATCCCCTATTTTTAAGGAGAGAAACCGGTTTAGTGGATGTCGTGGTCTGACACGTGTCAGCATCTGAAGAGAACCAGTAAGTTATAACCGCCAGAACGTGGGAAATGGAAGATGGCTTGAGAAGAAAATGGATAATGGGTAAAAACGTGGGCAGACACTTGTTATCCAAACAGCTAAAGCTGTCTTCCTATAAAAGCCAAAAGAAGTCAAGAAGAGGGACACGACAATCAACAATCAAACATCAAATATTCTACTGTTTTTATTCTTTACTTTTCGTCTCTTACTTGCTTTCA
Organism: Hamamelis virginiana; assembly: GCA_017140935.1. Taxonomy (NCBI): domain Eukaryota; kingdom Viridiplantae; phylum Streptophyta; class Magnoliopsida; order Saxifragales; family Hamamelidaceae; genus Hamamelis; species Hamamelis virginiana. The sequence continues at coordinate 182,949 of JAESVK010001291.1, forward strand.
GTCAATTTACTTTCTTAGCTTAGGAGCTTTTATTTTCGTGATCAAGTTGTACTCAATCCGGATTCATTTCGGATTTCCCTCATTTGCAAAGTATTAATCAAAGGAGCTTACGGGGCCAACAATGGTATGTTTCTTGTGATTTGTATTTTTGTTTGAATTCCTTCATTTCCATTATATTTTCACACTTCAAGGCACACACGTCTTTGCACCTGAAAACTCCAGAACCTGCAACCGCCTTGATTACAGTTGGCATGCCCGTGTGATATACTGTCAGGCCAAAGTGCTCATACCTAGAGACCATAGAAATTTTTTTTAGGGTGAACACTCTTTGGCACGCCCGGTGCGACGGCAGTGCTAATTATGCCTCCAAGAAAGAAAGACACGGGGATTACTGCCGATTCGGCCGAAGAAGCCAATACTGACTTCCCCTCATCCGTGCTAGATCGAAATAATCTTTCGGTCCAAAGCAGCGGCGATATGGTGGAAACAGTCGAAGAAAATCTGGCCCAAAACTTAATGGTTGCGTGTTGTCTACATTTTGATGAAAGAATGCATGAACAAACGCAGGCCATAAACACTCATATGGCCACGATCCTTAAAGGCTTCGCGGACGATAATTGTCAAATAGTCGACGCTATGAGAAATAGCATTGACCATTTTATGGGGTACGTGGTCGAGAAAATGAGGCCAGCTATCAATCAGCATGTAGCCAATTAACCACATGGTAGGAATCAAAGGCTATTTCAGCCTGAAATATCAACCCCTAGTAATCCAACATATGGGCAAGTCCAGATCAAGAAAAGGCCTGATCAAGGCCTTGGGGGGCAACCTATCGGTACAAATAGCCAACCTTTAGGTTATAGCACACCTATAAATCCGCCTAGGCCGACTATCGGCTCAAGTGGGACGAAAGATGTCTCTCCCAGCCAAAATTCTGGGGGGCAGTATGTGAACATCGCTGGCCAACCATTAGGCCATAATATGCCCATGAATATGTCTAGGCCTATTATCGGTCAAACTGGGATGAGAGATGTCCAAATCCAATATAACCAAACCACATCCCCAAACACCCAGATGTCTAGAGGGCAAATATTTACGAATCCAATTTATCAAGATCCTATTTCCGGCCAACAGGCCAGCTCATATGTTAGGCCGATGGGGATATTTCCCTATAATACTTCACTAGGTCAAGAAAACCAAAATTATGGCTCTTATACGCCAAATGACCCTAGAATTCATGACCAACAGGCCACTTCATATGTTAGGCCAATTGAAATATCACCTAATGTAACGGGTCAGAATAGCCAGAATTGTGTACCGACTTTTCCATACGACCCAGGAGTAGTCGGTAATTATGATCAATGGCCAAATCGGCCACCCATTAACCGTGATGAGATGGCCGATATAATTAGGGAAGAAGTTAGAAGTTTATGCAGACCGAACATATGGACTACTTATTCAAAACCATACCCCGATTACATCGACCAGTTATACGAGTTCCCAAGGAAGTACAAGTTTCCTGATTTTGCCCTTTTTTCAGGCGATAACAAGCAATCGACCTATGAACATATTGGTCGATTTACAACCCAGTGTGGAGAAGTAGCCACTAATGGCTTCTTTAGGCTCCGTCTTTTTGCTAGTTTGCTTACTGGGTCGGCGTTTGACTGGTATGTCAATCTGCCGCCAAGTTCGGTCAGACAATGGTCGGATATGGAAAGAGTCTTTCACCTTAGGTTTTATAGGGCTGAGGTCAAAGTAACCGTGGCTGATTTAGCACAAATGCACCAAAAGACGGGTGGAAAGGTAGAAGCCTATGTCACTAGGTTTAGAAACGCCGAAAATCAGTGTAGATTTTCCCTCACCAAGGCCGATTGCGTTAAACTAGTTTTAGGAGGACTTAGCCTAGAAAATAGAAAATGTTTTATAGGTCAAGAATTTTACGACCTTAGCCACTTATTATCGGCCGTGGCTAAGTATGAAAGAATCCTGAATGAGAGGACCATTGACCATGAAAATATAAAAGAATCGGCTTTTAAAGAGCAGTCCAGCCACAAAATTGAGGCCGAATCATCTAACCGAAAGAAGACGAGTATCAAAATTTCATCACCTAACAATTGGCCGACAGTCGGCCATATCTAAGCCGATTTTTTGGCTAAATAAAAGGCAACATCCTAATGAATTTACGAAAAATTCAAAAGGATGTGGGGGGCAAATGTTGGCACACCAAAAAATCGGCCATCAGTTTTTGACCGAAATATAAAGAAAAGAGTTTTGGCTAAGTTTGAAGGAAAGGAATTTCGGCCGTAAGGAAAAAATAATATAAATCGGCCAAGTAGATCGTCAGCCACCCTGAAGAAATCGGCCAAGTGGATTGTGTTGGTCGTCCCATATATAGTTTAAACTAAAATTGAAATAAGGGAATTTCGACCGTAAGGAAAAAGCATATAAATCGGCCAAATAGATCATCGGCCACCCTGAAGATCGACCTATGAAGAATCGGCCATCCCAGAAATCGATCTATGAAGAATCGGCCACCCCTAAAAATCGACCTATGAAGAATCGGCCACCCTATAAATCAACCTATGAAGAATCGGTCACCCCAGAAATATCGGTCATATGGCCATCCCCTATTTTTAAGGAGAGAAGCCGGTTTAGTGGATGTCGTGGTCTGACACGTGTCAGCATCTGAAGAGAACCAGTAAGTTATAACCGCCAGAACGTGGGAAATGGAAGATGGCTTGAGAAGAAAATGGATAATGGGTCAAAACGTGGGCAGACACTTGTTATCCAAACAGCCAAAGCTGCCTTCCTATAAAAGCCAAAAGAAGTCAAGAAGAGGGACACGACAATCAACAATCAAACATCAAATATTCTACTGTTTTTATTCTTTGCTTTTCGTCTCTTACTTGCTTTCAATTAATTTACTTTCTTAGCTTAGGAGCTTTTATTTTCGTGATCGAGTTGTACTCAATCCGGATTCATTTCGGATTTCCCTCATTTGCAAAAGTATTAATCAAAGGAGCTTACGGGGCCAATAATGGTATGTTTCTTGTGATTTGTATTTTTGTTTGAATTCCTTCATTTCCATTATATTTTCACACTTCAAGGCACACACGTCTTTGCACCCGAAGACTCCAGAACCTGCGACCGCCTTGATTGCAGTTGGCACGCCCGCGTGATATACTGCCAGGCCGAAGTGCTTATACCTAGAGACCATAGAAATTTTTTTTAGGGTGAACACTTTTGAAAGTGTTTTACAAAATAATTTGATAATTAAAAGATTTCCGATCTAATCAGAATTTTGAAAGATAAAACTTATCTTTTAGAAGCAAACCTCAATTTAAACTTCAAATCGATCATTATATCCGTGGAATTTCATTCCAAGATCATTTCTTTTTCAAAGAAATCATTTTCAACACAAATTCTTTTAAAAGACTCCCATTTCATGGGGAAATCATTTAATAAATCAATTGTTTTCAACAAAAATCATTTTTAAAATCCTTATCGAGGATAAACTCTTAAACTCGATAAAATATTTGAATTTGAATGTGACTCTTACAACAAAGGAAATTCCTAGGGAATGTCAAGTGACCTTCCTAATCCTAGAATCTCTAACTAACTCTAAAGTTAATCTAAAGTCCTAAAATATTAATGCAATGCATGCTGCAATTTAAACAAAATAAACCAATATGCATGAAATCAATTCTAACAATGCATGAAAATGCTCCTAAATGCATACTAATTATAACATGTGAACCTAGGCATATTTCTAGATTAAATTTGACCCTAAGAATGATTTTTAAAATAATTTAAGATCACTTTTCAACTTTGGACAGATTCGAATGTGAATCTTAAAATACTTCAAAAACCTTGAAAAGAAATAATAAAAAATCTGATAATGACCTAACATGCATCCTATATGAATATACTATAAAATAAACTACAAAAATCATGCAAAAATGTGGCTTAAATATGATAATTAAGCCATTTTAAAGTATATATTCAAATCTGGACAGATTTGAATACATACTTTAAATGACTTAAGAAGCATTATTAATCCATGGAAAATACTAAACAAATAACCTAATATGCATACTAACATGATACATGAAATTAATCTTCAAAATGTACATGAAATCATGGCTTAAAAATGCTATTTAAGTCTCATTAAAGTCCATGTTCAAATCTGGACAGATTTGAACCTTGACCTTGTGGGACTTAGTTAGCATAATTAATCCACTAAAAATGATAAATAAAAATCCTAACTAACATGCTTGACTAGATTATTATACAAAACAACATCAAAACTAACAAAAACATGCTTGAACGATTAATCTAAACACAAGGGGAGGATCTTACCTTTCACACGATCCCTCGTACACAATTCGTACAACACTCTTAAGCATTAATAATATACATTAAACACAAATCTATGCTAAGATATTAACATGCAACTCTCAAAGACATACATGAAACACTCAACACATAATCTTATTTTTAAACACAAAAATCATGCATGCATAAACTCAAAATATATTAAAACAGAAAGTACTATGCATTTATCAATTCCTAATATGCATCCTAAACACAATCATATCTCTTAAGACATGCTCCTATCAACCAAACCATAGTAAATATATCCCCAAATACAATAAAAGACTCAAACAATACTTTAAACATGGATTAAACAAATCAAATATGTAGAACAGAAAACATACCCTATTCTAAACATGCTAAACAGAACATGACCCATAAAAACCTTTAACCCTAAACTAACATGCATGATTGAAGGCTACATTTCAACCTAAGTTATGCATATAAGAAGAATGAACAAAGACATATATTCTGTAAGAAGGCTCAACTACTGAAGAATACTTAAATCCTAACTATGTTATGTAAAATTGAATTCTACATACAATAAGGTATGAATCTTTACCTTTTGCTTTCTTCCTCTAGCTATCTCCTTCAAGCTTCAAGCCTTCTCTCTCCCTTCTTGAACTCTAATTCTCTCTTGGTTGATGAACCAAAAACGTAGTAGCCATCTATCAAAATCTCTCTCTCCTTCTCTAACTCTATCAAGGTATATTTATAGAGTTAGGGTAAAAAATCATGAATGGTTGGGATTAACTCATCTAAAAATCATCCTAGGGTTTAGAATGAATCATTCTAGGCTTCTCAAACTGGATTATCCTCGAATTATCTCCAAAAAATCGAATAAAGTCGAGTAAAATAGGTGGGAGAGTCCCAAAATTTCAAAATCCATAAAATGAGCTCGGGCATCCTGATGACCATCCTAGCCTGGATGGCTGGCCGTCCTATCCTTGACGGCTGGCCGTCCTAGCCTGGATGGTCACCAGGATGTGCCCCTCCAATTTTGCCCTATTTTCGAGGAATTTTTGAATTTCAGCTCTATCTCACTCATTTTCAGTCCAAATCCGATGATTCAAACATCAAAACGACCGTGCTTTGATCCTCTACATTCCTAAAGGGTTTTGGGTCAAAAATACTTAACCATGGTCAAGGGTTTTAGCAAAAAGATAGCCGATTGGCCCAGTTGTGCCAAAATAGGTCATATGATCATTCTCTGTTTTGTAAAATTGGCCAATTAGGCTTAACCCACTTCTAAAAAACATGATTTTATTATGAAATTGATACTTGAAAACACATTTTGAAGATCTTTGATTTTGGTGAAAAGGATCAATTCACGGTTAATTTGGATGAAATCTCAGTTCGACTCATTTCTGACCGTAGGATCGATTTTGGGTGAATCCATCCCAACCATTCAAAAGTTCGATTAACACTCCAAATACACTCTACACATCCATATAAACTCCATGAAACAATCCATTTCGAATTCGGAAGTCATTCGGAATTATACGAGAAAAAGGAAATTATACGAGAAAAAGGACGAAAATGCCACTCAAGTCGCAAAAACCCTAATTACCCATCGAGCTCTCATCAGAATGACATGAAAATTTATAGGGATATCCTAAGACACCTCAAAAATCAAATGCAATACAAACGGATTGATTCCAATTCAAATGTAGGCATGAAATAATGAATTATCATTTTTCTCCGGAAAGGATAATTTGTGTAATTTGGTCTTTTCAAGTCCAATTTCCCAACAAATGACCCACTCTTCAAGTTGATCATTTACAGACACATATAATAAAATGATTGGTAAAAATGGGGTGTCTACACCCTTGTAAAGCTAGTCGAGTCGAAAACTAATTAAGATGGGGATAGATGTACGTGGTAAACCAAAAGTATATAAAACAAAGCATATATATGATATATGTATGTATGTACTTCATGCTTATGTAAAAATAATTTACGTAAGCATATATACATTGACTTAAATCGTATATATATATATATATATATATATATATATATATACTCAGATTAGCCCACTAAATGCCAGCAGTGGGATGCAAATAATAGAGATCGGACGGGTGCAGTTCTCCCAGGCTAAACATACGAGTTATAGTGAAACGAGTTATACCCAGTTGCTAACAGCCGAACCAAAAACCCAAATATCAAAAAACCCTTATCAGTCCATTTCAAATTCGATATAGAAAGAAAGAGGAGAAAGAGAGAGGGAGAGAGAGAAAGAGAGAAGACGGAGCTGTACCAGATCGGAACACTTACCAGCCCGCCGGTGCTCTTGCTATGCCGGAGAAGATAAACTACTCGCCGCCAGCTCGCCGGAATGCCAGAGAAAGGTAAGGGTTTTTTTCTCGAGTTTTTGTTTTTGTTTTCATTTTCTTTTCTCTGTAATATATCCTCTCGATCGAAATTTTGTGAAAAACAAGTGGGTGTTAGCATGGATGGTTGGGTTTTTGGGAAAAACAAGTGAAGACTCGCCGCCAGTTAACCCAACCTTAACCCAATATGTTGTGAATTTTTTTTAATGAATATTGTGTTTGGTTGCCGGGAAAATGGGGGAAAAGGCGGGATGGTTGGGTTTTTGGGTTTTTTGTTTTTTGTTTTTTTTAAATTTGTATTGGTCGGCTGTTAGCATGTAGAAGTCGCTATAATACAAGGGTCTTGACTCTTGAAGAAGGTGCGAAAGGACCTGTGGGAAAATTTGAAGTTTTTTTGGTGAGCTAATAATCAGTTGTTAGCATGAATAAGTTGACTGTTAGCATTGCTTCGAAAATCTGAAAAACCTCCTTCTCTGTCGGTCGACTGATACATGCTAACAGCCGACTGTTAGCATGCCATCTTTGCATTTTTTTTTTTCAGCGCCCTCTCCATTAATTTGAGATAGATTATCTGTTCAAAATCATAAATATGCAATTCCAAATTTTAACTTTGTGAAATTGTTAGCCCCTTGATTCCATATTGAAGTATATGTTTTTTTTTCCTAATATTCAGCAATGACTGATGGATTAGGACAGTAATGAGCAATTAAGGAGATAACTTTGTAGTCCAAGATATAATAGTTATTGTCAAGTCTAAGATATAATTGTTAGACACAATCTTTCATGGATTTGGATAATTGTTAGCCCCTTGATTCCGTATAGGAGTATATGATATTAGGATAATTGTAAGCCCCTTTGTGAAATGGAGTTTGATATGATTTGAAAGTTACCTTTAATATCAAGCTCTCTCTTTGATATCATTGGAGTTTGATAAAATGGAATGTAATATCAAGATTTCTCTTTGCCGACTGTTAGCGGGTGTATGCAGTGAGATTCACGATTTTCAAGGGTTACCTTGAATTTGTTTTTTTGTTTTGTTCTTTTTTGTTTTTTGTTTTAATTTTATTTGCATCCTAAGTATTATGAGAAGCTAATGTATAGAACTTGGTTATTATTTTTAATTTATATTTTTTGTTGGTTTAATATGTTAATCTTTATCGCCAATCTCTGTGCGCACGCTGGGTATTGTGAATTTGTTAAATATGAATTCATTGTTCTTGCTTTTCTTCCGTCTTTTTCAGGGAGGTAGTGGTTTTGCCACCAATATTACATTCCAGAATGTGTGGATGGAAAATGTCTCAAATCCACTAATAATAGATCAATACTATTGTGATTCGCCTCTGCTGTGTGCAAACCAGGTATACTTAATTCATCTTATAATTTGCGTCGCTTCGTTAATAATAGCATGTCATTATTAAGCTTAACCGTCATATGACACTCATTCAACACCAAGGAGACTCTTCTCTGTCTGGTTTAATTTTTGATTTAAACAAACATATCCTTAAGATCAATACCTCATGCTAGTGGTTTTTGATTTACCAACATACTTTTGTAATTAAAAATTGGGTAACCATTATTACTCAATGGAATTGTGACTTTGGCTGATAAAGTGAAGAATATATCATTCATGTGCATCAGAGGAACTTCAGCTTCAGAGGAAGAGATAAGATTTGCTTGCAGCGATGACATTCCATGTGAAGGTTTATATTTAGAAGATTTTCTACTTTAATCTCACTCTGGGGGAGTTACAAGATCATTTTGCTGGGAAGCTCAGGGCTCAAGTGCGTGCAGTGAAAGCTTTATCGAGCAGACAGTCCCATCTAGCTCCGATCTTTATTCCTTTTAAGAGAGGTTATGCATATTTGTATATTGAAAGCCAAGCCGGGGGAGCTTCTCTGGTGCAGCTATGATGCAGGACTTTGTTGAATTCAACTTCAACACCATTATATTGCTCAAATTGTTTCTTTCAGTAGAGTACTTAATTATAAGGTCTGCACAAAATTGGCCACTGTGAAGGTTGAGTTTGTTGAATTTGATTATTGTTGTACATATAACTTTGTATATACATTCTTTGTATATTACTCCTATTTGTATTTTATGAAATGTAATATGTTAAAGATTATTTAAAACTGAGGTAACACAAACCAAAGGACTGTTGGAAACAGACTCATGTGGGA
>JAESVK010001292.1:0-10699 GCA_017140935.1 Hamamelis virginiana
AAGCTACAGTTCAAGTAAGTAAATCATTTGAGTTTCTCAATAGGTTATACTTGTTGTTTCATATTTTATTCTTTGCACCCAAATGAAGTGTTGAATGGTGAAAGTTTTCTTATACACTTTATCCTTTGTATCTTTTTGCATAAGAAAATAAGGTTGAAAGGCATCAAGGATTAGGATATGTAAGCACTATTGTGGATTGATGAATTGTTTGGCAGCCAAAGTACTACCTTGTCTTTTACCTTAATTGGATATGTTTGGATTGCTTGCAAGTTAGAGTATTTTTTTTCTTTCTTTAGAGATCTTTATTATGATAATTTTTAAAATGCACTTACTTTGTTGGATATGCTTGCACTTTTGATTCTTTTGAATGTGAGATGATATGCTAGTTTGTAAGATTTTTGAATAACAAATAACATGCAACTATTATATATATAGCTAGTAGCTTGTATTGTTGTAGGGTACTTTATTTTGACACTTTAGTTGATTACTATTGAAAGAATTGCTTGGATTATAGTTTAATCATTAAAGAACACAATATTGCATTGTTAGATATTAATTTGAATTGTCTTTGCTTCTTAAAAGGTTTCAGGGACTTTAGGTGTTTATTAAAAAAATTAGTGATGCTTCACCTCCCAATCCACTGGTTAGAACCCGCCAAATATTCAACCAACCCTCTGGTTATTAAGGTAGGCGGGTTGGTTGGCGGGTGGAAGGATTAGCCACCCGCCAAGGACGGGTTGGTAAGCGGTTTTACCCTTCACCCGCCCCCACCCGACCCGTGCACACTCTTACTTAGGAGAAACTTATGAGGCTGACTATTCTGACAAAGGAATTCGCCCATGGAAATCGGAGAAACTTTTAAGATTTTTACAAAATGACCTTTTTGTTTTGTGATAAGGGTGACAATCTCCGTATAACAAGAACATTCTTGATTCAATTTTAAAATTCTATGTTAGACACAATGCTCTTATTTCAATTTTTATTTGTATCCAAATACCCCAAGTAAATCAAACTTGTGAGTGAGACTAATACAGAGACTAGAGAGTTACTTTACATGGTACGTTGTTGTTTGTGTGGCTTATGCATGTACAAAATTTGAAGTTGGCTTGTTTGCCTCCAAATATTGCATTGCCTCTCTCTCTCTCTCTCTCTGTGTTCTGCCACTTTCTGTTGCTAATTTAACTCCAACTTATTTCCTTTTTTCCTCATTTTACTATAGACTATTAAAAAATAGAGAATTTTAAATGGAGAAGACAATTCAGATGGAGGCAGAAATGCTTAGCTAGAAAAAGAATATGGAACGGACACTATATTGGAGGTAATGAAATATATATTTCCGTTTGTGTTAAGTTTAAACTTTAGCTAATTCAAAGTTTATATCATGTTACAGAACTTTTGGTGCTCTTAACAAGTAGGCATAGCCATTGCAACCCGTATTGAAGCATTTCAGTTGTTTGTTCAGAAGGTAAGGATCTTGTGGAAACAGCAAAGGTCCAAATGGGCGAGGTACGTTGTGCACCATGTTTTTTATTTTTATTCAATTATATGTTCTAATATTGTTGTTTTTATTAACAAAGATTATGCTTTTTATAGTTTTGTAGAGGAATTGGAGCATTAAAGCTAAGTTGAAAGATGACTACACTTACAAATGAGGAGAAACACCGTTCGCAAATCAACATTATTTTTTTTGTTGGACAGCAATGATTGATTTTTTTTTCTTAATGTGTTAAACATTAACACAGATTTTGTATTGTACATTTTGCGCATGAATTTTAATTGAATATATTTTTTATATATTCAATTATATTATTTTGGAATATGGAGCATATATTATCAGGTTGTAAAAATTAAAATTAAAATTAAAAAAAAGACACCTTTTATCCATGGTTTCAACAAAAGTGTGGTAGAATTTAACAAGCATAAAAGCTTAATATTATTGCTAAAGCCTTTAGCAATGAGCCAATGACCCGATGTCATCGCAAAATTTATGATTCTTTTGCGATGACCTAATATATTATGACAATGCTTTTTGTTAGCCTTATGGCTTCTATCCTTGTTGGTTGATTTTGGTGATAACAATTATTGTATTGTGATTCTATTTGATTTGCATATTGTGTATATTTGCTAGCATGAATTGTGGTAAAATTCATTATGATGTTTATATCTTTGTCTCATGGACTTATTCTTGCATCATGAATTTGTTTTACCTAAAATATGCATATACTTTAAATGATAATCTATAGTTACTTTATATGCATATTGTTAGGGGGAGCCTCAAATCATTAATTGATTCATTTATTTATTCAATTGTGCATATGAATACTTTGTTATAAACTCTTGTTAAATATCATACTTATGCTATGGTTATTTGAATTTAATCATGTGGTTCTTATAGTTGTCATCTAGCATATATCATGTGAAAACAGGATTCATAGAGTCAAGTCATTATGAAGCTCGTGCACTACAATGAACCTTATGTGAATATGAATATGTTGTATATTCACTAAGGAACATGAAGAGAGCCATTGCATTGACGCAATTCATTGATGAAGCCAAGCAAGCCTAGCACAAGCCAAGCACAAGACTTGAAGATTCATTTATGAAGATCTTGCTTTTATTCTTGTGTGTGAGTGCTTAGGAATCTTTATTGTGAATCTCTCTTTAGGATGAATTAATTGGCTCAATTGATTATGACTTAATGACCATAGGTTTTAACTTTGGAAAATCACATTTTGGTCAAAAATTGATTCAAACTCATGGTGGGCTATATGGACTTCAAAGACAAAATGTTTTACACTTATTGCTTTGGCATTCTTATCTTTTGGAAAACGTTTTAAACTTGGTTCTAAGTGATTGCTTGATAGGAGGATGATTTTAGGTGGACTTAATGTGCCAAAGTTGATTTAAAAGTGTTTGAAAGCATTTGAAAATTTTTGGAGTAATGCTGATTTTTTGCTGACGAAAACTTCCAACTTAAAATTGGCATATCTCCCTCATCCGAACTCTGTTTTCGATGATCTTGGTGTCCACGGAAAGCTTGAGAAGTCTAGTTTTTGAATATGTAACTCTCAGCTCAAGTCAAGTTGGACATTAGTCGACTAAGCACTCGTGTCTAGTCGACTAATCGCAGGCCAGTAGCTATTTTCTGAAAAAATTAGCTCTTAGTCGACTAACACTTTGTCCTAGTTGACTAAGCACCCTCTTAGTCGACTAAACACCTTGCCTAGTCGACTAACGGTATCCGGAAATTTTTTTAAAGGTATTTTTGAACCTTCTAGTCGACTAACACTTGTGCCTAGTCGACTAATCGACCTGACAGTTCATAACAGCTAGTTTTTAACTGCTCTATTTTGTCTCTAAACGGCCATATTCATTATTGAGGCTATTAATACTCATTATATGAGTCTTGAATGAGCTAATGATCACACTCAATCATACTCTAACATAGTTTACATCATTCTTGTGTGATTCTAGTCAAAATCATCATACTCTCTTGAAGCCAATCTAGTTCATCTATTTTGAGAGATATTAGTGTGAGCTCTAATTTGTACTTCTTCTACTCATTGATGAGTTTTCTTGTTGTATCTAAATCTCATCTATTTGTAAATCTTGTGAGTTCTCTTGGTGAGCATTGGAGAGTTGCTCTTTGTGAGTATTGGCTAAGCGTTCTTTGTGAAGCTTGAAGAAGTGTTCTTTGTGAGCACTAGTGGATTCTTTAATTTGTGATCCATTGTACAAGTTCTTTGTGAGCTTAGGTGAGAATCTTCCACTTGGGATAAAGAAGAACGTGTAAAGGTTTCTCCACCTTGAATGAGCTAATCCTTAGTGGATTGTTGGGAATCATTGGGCTGAAACACAAGGCGATGGGTAGGTGGAGTCCGAACCTCGTTAAATCGTTGTGTTTGATTTCTCTTCCCTCCTCTATTTCAATTACTTGCATTTATATTATTGCTTCTGCTACTAGTAATTGAATCCTAATTTTATTTGGTAATTAATTGTAAAAATTTGCCATAAACCCTATTCACCCCCTCTAGTGTTATATACTTGGGACAATGCTTTTCAAATCGACAATTTAATGTCATCTCAATCAAAACGTGCCATTTGTTGTAGTGCTAGTGGCATGTATTCAATTATCACATAAGAGATTGCAAGCCTTTTAAAAATAAATAAATAAATAAATAATTTGAACATAGGGTGTATTGTAGCCTTACTCGGCTCCATAGTACTCCCACTAAGGTCTTGAGTGTAAACACATAAAATTGCATCAATACTTATTTATTAATACTAAAGAGGATTAATTTAAAATAAAGGTGTTCGATTTTCTATAATCTTAAAAAATACAAAATAAATATAAAAACAAACTAGTAAAGCAAAATAAAACAAAACAAAACAGACTATACCGTGTATAGGGGGTAGCGAAGTTGATTTATTACCTCACGTTTTGAAACCGAACAATAAGAGGCCCTTCCCATGCAAATTGGGTTGGCTTGGTTAAATTCCCTTTTCAATTTCTCTTCTATTTCTAGACTCTCCCTATTCGATTTCTAGATTCCCCCTATAATTAGTGATTCTCTCCTATGAACTCTCTCCCCCCCTCTCTCTCTCCTGATTAAAGGATGAACTAGCCTTCATTTTTTTTCTACAATTTTTGTGTTTGTGTTTTCTTTTTTTTATACTTTTAAGGATAGTCTGATCGATTATGGCGACTAACGTAACAACGATGGTTTGCCCGGCACCAATGAAGGCAACATCGAATGGATCTTTCCAAGGTGAAAATCCACTGGATTACGCGCTTCCCTTGGCGATCCTACAGATATGTTTGGTGGTTGTTTTTACGAGATCGCTTGCATTGATTCTAAACCCGCTTAGGCAGCCAAGAGTCATTGCGGAGATTATTGTTAGTCCTTTCCATCTTTTCTTTTTCCCCTGTTTCGCGTCGCTTAATTCTGAGTCCGTTGATGGAAAAGAAGATATAAAGAAAAAAAAATCCTTGTTTAATGAAGGTATATCTTTCATTCAAAAAAAAAAATTAAAAGAAATAATTAAAAAGAAAAGAAGTTGCGCGCAGGGGAAATAAGTGTGTGAAATTGTTAGATCCGAAAGAAAACTGTTAGATCAGGAATGTTATCATGCCACATGGAACGCCTGCACATAAATTATTCAAGTAGGATAAGAAACTACAATGTATATATATACATAATACATAGATGGTAATATAAACATGAGGAGGCTGACTTTATACCATGCATGACACAGTATGCCTGAAAAACCACTAGGTGACAAATGACATTGATGGGTGTAGGGAGGGATACTACTTGGCCCATCTGCGTTTGGGCGAAGCGAGAAATTTCTGCACACAGTCTTTCCGGCAAAGAGCATGACGGTCCTGGACACACTAGCCAACATTGGGCTGCTCTTTTTCTTGTTTCTGGTGGGTCTTGAGCTCAACATTCGTGCCATTCGTCGCACTGGCAAAATGGCCCTTGGAATAGCCATCGCGGGAATTAGCCTTCCATTTGTCCTTGGCATAGGTACATCAGTTGTTCTTCGTACCACCACTTCCAAGGGAGTCAATCAAGGCCCTTTCCTGGTTTTCATGGGTGTTGCATTATCCATCACTGCATTTCCCGTCCTTGCACGTATTCTAGCAGAGCTGAAACTTCTCACCACCGACGTGGGCCGCATGGCGATGCCGGGAGTTGCCGTCAATGATGTTGCTGCCTGGATACTCCTTGCACTCGCTATAGCTCTCACTGGCAACAACACATCTCCCCTTGTGTCTGTATGGGTTCTACTCTGTGGTGTAGCGTTTGTGATATTTACCATTGTAGTCCTAAGACCGGCACTCGCACTGATGGCTCGGCGCTCCCCTGATGGTGAGCCAGTGAAGGAACTCTACATATGCATCACATTGATACTAGTATTGGCTGCAGGTTTCGTCACAGACACCATTGGCATACACGCGCTTTTTGGGGCTTTTATGGTGGGCATAGTGGTACCCAAGGAAGGTCCATTTGCGGGGATTTTGGTAGAGCAAATAGAGGATCTTGTGTCGGGAATTCTTCTCCCACTCTACTTCGTGTCCAGTGGTTTGAAGACGAACGTTGCAACAACAAGTGGAGCTCAGTCATGGGGCTTGCTAGTACTTGTTATATTCACTGCTTGTTTTGGGAAGATAGGTGGGACAGTGGCAGCATCGCTGATGCTCAAGGTGCCTTTCAAGGTGCACCGTGTTAGGCACCTCCCAAGTCTCAGCCAGTGATGTGTCCTACACGGTAGTGGTGCCCTATTTCGGGGGACACGGTACTGGCATATGGGTTTAGGATAGCTGAGCACCCAGGGATCATGCTCACCGTCATTAAGTTTGTGGCACCACCAGGTAAGTCATTGATGATGAAGAGTGGTAAAGACGTGGTTGACGATGATGATGAGCAGCTCATCTTCTCCGAGTTCAATAATGCTAGCAAGAACGAATCAATATGTTACGAGGAAAGAGTGGTGGAAACCAAGGCAGATATAATTGCTGCATTGAAATCAATGAGCAAGTGCAATCTCTTTTTAGTGGGAAGAATGCCACCTATAATGCCATTAGTAGATGGAAGTGATTGTTCAGAACTAGGGCCGGTGGAAAGCTTTTTAGCATCCTCAGACTTCTCCGCCACTGCATCAATTCTAGTGGTTCAGCAATATAACCCCACCGCCAACCTTTACTCAATGGTGGAGGAAGAGCAAGGTGGAGAGGTATATGACGAGCCAGATTCACCGGTGTGAGAAACACTCGTAACCTAATCCTCTCCCAAGTTCCATGATTTCCCGTGATGTGGGTCAAATAATTGACCATCTCCCAATGGGTTTCTCGGTTTTTTTTTTTTTTTTTTTTCCCAATCATACATCTTTTACCTTTAACCCTTTAATATTGACTCATATATGAATATCTATGCTGTGCCATAGGGGCAGTGGATTTTTTTTTCCTTTTATAAAAATACTATTTTATCTATATATTTCACTATCCCGAGTGAATTATATGCTAATTAAAATGGATTAAAATATATAAGTGAAATAGCAATATTATTATTTTTTTTCTTTTTTCCAAGGATAAAGGGTTAAAACTATCCTACCTGATTTACTTGTTTTAAAGGGACTGTAATTAAACTCTTTTGTGACTATCGGTGCCCAATCTGCTGTGTAAAAACTGTCAAATCACGCTTAACAAGGGAAAAAAAAAAAAAAAGGCTGTCAAATCATTTTAAGGACAAGTAAAATATGCTAATTTATTATAGCAATGGTAAAAAATTTTAATTTCTAACATTTCTCGAAGCTGAAAAAAACCAAGCCCGGCAAGTATGGCGAAAATAGGGTTTGGTTTCGCTGCGGATCATAACTTTATCCGCACCGTGCGGCTCGCCAATACGCTGCATTTAGGATGGGAAAATGAAAGGTGTTTAACGTGGTCTGCACTAAAGGTTCCTAACGGACAAAAACGCATCCCGCGCAAAAGGTTCCTAACAGAGAAACACGCATCCCACCCAAATTCGATTACCCCAAAATGTAATCTCCTCACTTCTTGGTTCTCTATCTTCTCAGCTCTCTCATCTTTCCTTCAATCCAAAGATCAGGTTCTTGCCCCCCTCTCTTACACCAGGTTCAATACAGTATTCAACTCAATAGGAGTAAATCCCAAATACACAAAGGGAACATGTTTTAAGCATTCCCTCAAACACATTGCACGCAAAAGTTTAAATCACATAATAGAATAGAAATTAAATTATATCATTTTCAAAGTACATGCAGATCACAGAATCCAATAGAGTGCCGATAAAATTGTTGTACGCAAGACCCAATTTCTTCAAATTACTCATCTTCAAATTATATGCAATTTTATCAGAGTCGAACACCCATTTGCTGCAATACAAGAAGGAATCCCGCCTTGAAAATGGATGTCGGAGAGAAGAAAATACTGCAAGCTTCCACTTGGGACTAATGGAATCGGACCATTCAAATGGTTGCTTGATAGATTCAAGAGGCTAAGCTGTTCACAGGGGCCAAGTATATCCGTGAAATTTATTGGAAGACAGATCGAGATGCTGCAGAGATGTGAGTTTGTTGAAGGAAAGATCAAAACATCAGGGGCCAAGTGCTTGCTAACGAAGCTCTGTGTTTAGAGGGGAAAAGCAAAGATCAAGAGAATTTCAGTTTTTGGGGAGTCTATTTGGGTTTAGATAAACGACTGCAAATGGCCTTCATTTTCCCATCCTAAACGCAGCGTATTGTTGAGCCGCACGGTGCGGATAAAGTTATGATCCGCAGCGAAACCAAACCCTCTGAAGATAGGCACTGGATCACAAAGTTCTTTGTGAATTTTAAAAATTCAAACACAATGAAATGACAGAGAACAGAACGCCCATTCATATCATATGTTCAAGATAACTGAAAAAACAGCAGTGTTATTCACACATTGATGCCTTCTTCCATAAGAAATTTTCAAAGAAGAAAAATGAAAGGGACTGTCTAATTTGAAAGAAACAATTCTAACTACTCAATCCTAGAATTGAAGGCCATTTTCTCGAGCTGCATCAGCAAGGGCTTCAACACGTCCATGGTATGGGTACCCACCTCGATCAAAGGCTACCTTTGTAATCCCTTTCTCCAAACATGAGTTTGCAATGACTTCACCCACTTTCTTTGCCACTTCCTGATGCCATAAACTTGCATAGATGAGCACTTTCATTTAAGACCATTATATTGAAGGACAAGAACTCATTTAAGAACAACCCCCCAACCATATATATATATATATATATATATATGACAAATCATCAACTACAGTATGAAGGATGCCCTGCAATGAATCTAGCACAAACCTCCAATACAACAAAGAAAATGGATTAATGCACAAGAGGAAATCTAAAGTAGTTATCTACTCATCCAATGGGTTCTAACTGACAAACTACCAATTAACCTACAGGAAGATCATGATACTAGTGGAAGAAGGAACTTGCGTAAAGAATCAAAGCAACAATTTACCAAATGCATTAAGATTTTAGTAGAAAAAGAATAAGCCAATTTAAGATCATAAATGATCATTTCGCAGCGCGCACACACACAGAAGAAAACATTTATGCTCCGGTGGCTGATGGCATCAGGTGTCGGCTTATCTGTGGGCCTCAGGATGGCTGTTGCGTTTGGCCCCTTGAAAACCTAATCGGATTCTGCTCAGTTAATTTTAGTGGTTAACTTCAGAAAGGCCCGTTTCCCTTCTCCTAGTAAGAATGATATTGTACCTCGGTAACTTGTTTAATATGGTTATGTAAAGGCAGTGGACAGGATAATTTGTATGCTCGTACTGTTGCATCCTAGCCTTCCTAGGCCATGAGACATCAGTGCTCTGGCTGCTGGACGGCTGTTTCTCTCCCTCCCTTGTTGGGGCCACAGTTATTTTTGTAGCTTGTTTTCTGTTTGTGAGTTCTAATGATATATCATTTTCAAACGCAACCACAAACCCAACCCACACCCCCCACCCAACAAGGAGAAAAAAAAGACTTACAATAGTAGGACCAGAACTGTAGTTAAACTCCTCAGAGATGGCTTTCTGCATTGTTGAAGCCGAAGCAAGTGTATGCATCTTAGTGTCATCGATCACCTGGACATAGAGATGCTTGTTGGAGCGGAAGACGCACAACCTTGGCCTTTCTGGTGTCCCTTCAACCTGAGAACACAAGAAATTAATTGCAGACCAATGAGGATTGCTTCATCAATAGTCATTAGACAAGACCAGTAAAATTAATTTAAAAATAAAGGAATTTTACCAATATAAGGAATGGGTCATAAATAAGAAACAATTCATTCTCCCATCCAAAAAAACACCCTTGATCATTTCTTTAAATATAATGGATCACTTTGATTTTTTGCAAGCATAACGAACAGAAGAGGAGTATCTAATTGAATGGTTGGTTTTTCAAAATTTATTTTACAAATGGCCCAACGGAGATCACCTAAAGGCAATTTGCATTTGTGTCAGGTGCACCTTATAATAGCATCCAGATCATTTCTATAATATAACTCTTCTCTCCCATAATAAAGGAAGAGTAGAGTTCAATGATCCAATTACCTCCTAGCAATGGAAATGGGCGAATTCAATTCCCACTGCACGTACGCAACGTTGGGTGGAGAAAGGGTAAAACAACAGAATCAAGCTGAGACGGATATAGTGGGGTTTGATTCGTGGGGACAATGTTGAAAATGAGGTAGATAGAATATCACAGGTCTCCTGAGTTCCCCTAAAACTGTAATGGAAAGATAGATAATTAGTTGATTTAAGAGGAAATTATTCGGGGAATATTGCCGTAAGTGTGGGGTTTGATTCGTCAACTGTTGAGAATTATCAATAATCTACTTGAAGGGTTAGGATTTCCTCGGAATAAATTTATCTTCTTCCACCTTCGCTTGATATATCTTTTTCTTTATTATCTACCAATATATTGAGCAGTGCTGCACCCGAATTGCAAACACAATAATTTACCAAAGAAGAAAAAAAATTATATACATCTGCTTTGAACATGGAATTGATTTATATTATAGGGAATGGTTTCAACCCAAAACAAATTAAATGGTGAGAGAGATAGAGAGAGTAAAACCTTCTTTCTGATACGAGAATGGCGAGCAGTCCGGTCTTCTCCTCGGGTCCTGGCCTTGGCTTCAA
>JAESVK010001293.1:0-21383 GCA_017140935.1 Hamamelis virginiana
GATCACTGACGGGGAATAATCTCCCTCGTCGTCTGAGTCGATCAATATGCCCTTGAAACTGCTGCATATTTATTAAATAGGGTTCCTACTAAGTCTGTCCCCAAAACACCATATGAGATATGGTATGGTAAGAAACCAAGCCTTAATCATCTTAAGGTTTGGGGTTGTCCAACATATGTTAAGAAACATAATGTGGATAAACTTGAATCAAGATCAGAAAAATGTTTGTTTGTGGGTTATCCTAAAGAATCATTGGGGTATTACTTCTACCAACCTAATGAACAGAAAGTGTTTTAGTAAGTTTGCTATTTTTCTTGAAAAAGAGTTTATTCAAGAAGGAGGCAAAGGTAGAAAGATAGAACTCGAAGAGATTTCAGAAATTTCTGACAAGCCACAAACATATCCTGACTCACCACCTATCCCTATTGAGACAGTACCTGAAAATGCACAATCTGTTCGTAGATCCACTAGGATATCTGCACCATCTCAAAGATATGGTTATCTTTATGAGGAGGATAAGGAATTCTTCCTAGGTGATAATGAACACCCAGATGATCCTAATAACTATGAAGAGGTGATGTTAGACATCGATTCTAGAAGATGGCAAGAACCCATGAAATCCGAAATGGATTCTATGTATTCCAACCAAGTCTGGACTTTGGTAGATCCACCACAAGGTTTAGTACCTATTGGCTGCAAATGGATCTACAAAATGAAGATAGGCTCAGATGGAAAGGTAGAGACCTACAAAGCAAGACTAGTGGCAAAAGGTTACAGACAAAGACAAAGTGTTGACTCTGAAGAAACCTTTTTGCCAATAGCTATGCTAAAATCCATTCGGATCTTGTTATCTATAGGTGCACGCCATGACTATGAAATATGACAAATGGATGTAAAGACTGTTTTCCTTAATGAAAACATTGAGGAAGACATTTATATGGAGCAGCCTGAAGGCTTTACATCTAGTGGTGATGACCACAAAGTGTGCAAGCTACAGAGGTCCATTTATGGACTAAAACAAGCTTCTAGAAGTTAGAACATCCGGTTTAATGAAGCAATCAAATCGTTTGGATTTCTTCAAAACATGGATGAACCTTGTGTGTACAAGAAGGTTAGTGGGAGTGCAATTTCTTTTCTTATTTTATATGTTGATGATATTCTACTCATTGGAAATGATGTAGGAATGTTATCAATAGTTAAGCATTGGCTTCACAAAACTTTTCCATGAAGGATTTGGGAGAAGCATCCTATATACTGGGTATAAAGGTCTATAGAGATAGATCTTGAAGGTTGCTTGGACTCTCCCAATCCATGTACATAGAAAAAGTGTTGAAAAGGTTCAACATAGAGAATTCCAAGAGAGGTTTAATTCCTTTCAGACATGGAATTCATCTTTCCAGGGGCATGCCCTAAGACACCAGAGGAAAGAGATATCATGAGTAAGATTCCATATGCTTCTGCTATTGGAAGTCTTATGTATGCTATGTTATGTACAAGACCTGATATCAGTCATGCTATCAGTGTGACTAGTAGATACCAATCTAATACAGGTTCAGAACACTAGATTGCAGTCAAGAATATCCTTAAGTACTTGAGAATGACTAAGGATTTGATTCTTGTCTATGGAGGAGGAGAGCTAACAGTTGATGGTTATACTGATTCAGATTTTCAATCAGATGTTGATGATAGAATATCTAATTTTGGATATATCTTTACCTTAAATGGTGGAGTAGTTAGTCGGAAAAGCTGTAAGCAAAATACTATAGCGGATTCCACTACTGAGGCTGAGTACATTGCCGCATCTGAAGCTGCCAAGGAAGCTATTGGATTAGGAAGTTCGTCACTGAACTTGGAGTTGTTCCTACCATTGAGTCACCTATATCTTTATATTGTGACAACAATGGAGCTATTGTGCAAGCAAAGGAACCAAGGTCTCATCAGAAGTCCAAACACATAGAGCGGAGATATCACATAATCAGAGAGATTATTGTTAGAGGTGACATCTGCATTCAAAAGATCGCATTTGCGGATAACGTAGTAGACTCATTCACTAAGGCACGGACTCTTCAAAGTCTTGATCGACATCTTGAGAAGATGGGTATGAGATACATGGGCGATTGGCTTTAGTGCAAGTGGGAGATTGTTAGTAGTATGCCCTAATAGCCAACCTCACTAGTGTAATTTAGGATGTAAACTTGATCATGTATTATTATTATTGATTAATAAAATGGGTTTTTGATTATCATGTATTATACTGTTATTATGTTCATGATAAGTCTTTAGAAAGAAAGTCAATATAAGAACTCAAGAGTTGAGATAAGGAGACTTATATTGTTAAAGACTTCTTTCTTAGATATTCCTAGTTATAGGATTATTTATTAGGCATTAATAATTTGGATAGACTAGCACAGTTATGTATGCTCAATGTCGAGAATGACTAGTCTCAAGTCATTTGTGTAATGACACTCGGACAAACCTGTGGGTGCTTGTTTGAGAACAAGTACACTGAATGTGATCATTGATAGAGTTTGTTGAATGGAGTTTTACTTACATGTCAAACAACAACTCAGGGTTACAATGATGCAAGTGATCCTTAGACCTGAGGCACTATAGATGTATTGCGTTATGGATATTAGGGTTTGATAGTATAACATACAGATCCTAACCATGGAATTTGTATAAGTACTCATTGGCCCTAGTAGACCTATCATGGGGACATATGAGTGTACAACAAGGAATCTGTCACTCTCAGTAAAGAGAGAGAATGCCATGTATTATTCTCAAAGATATAATTCATTGAAGTCTTTGGCCAAAGCAGTTGGGAATAAGAAAACTGTTTCTTGAGTATCCCAAGATTGAATTAATATTTTGAGAATCACATACAAAATATTAAATTAGGGTTTTGACATATTATCCAATACCCAAGTAATTTAACTAAGGCATTGTTTGATAGAAGGATTGAATTGTATCTTAACTGTAACTGAAGAGTTCACTGTGTTATGATTAACATTCACACAACCTAGGGTGTGTCTTGACATATTGCTAGATGTCACTCAGGACTATTAGAGGCCAAAGAGAAATTTATTTCTCAAAGGGAAATTAGAAGAGTTCTAATTTGAACCTTAAATAAAAGTAGTTTTATTTGGAGGATAATTTATTATCCTAATTCCTACTACTAGGTTGTTGTGTACCTAAGATGTCACACACATATAGGTGCAGGCTTCATTTTAAAGGAGAAGAGAGAATAATATTATAATTAAGAATTAATTATAAATAAGAAATAATAAGTGTTATTATTTTAAAGATTAATATGCAAATATTAATTAACTAGATGTGGACACCCCATTTTTACCAATTATTTCTACTATGTGTCCATGCAAATGATTAACTAGAATAGCTGATCATTTGATGAGGAATTGGCCTTGTAAAGACCAAATTGCCCAAATTGCCCTTTTCTGAGGAAAATGACAATTCATTATTTCATGTGTACATTTGGATTGGAATCAGCCCATTTGTATTGCATTTGACTTTTGAGGTGTTTTAGAACATCCCTGTAAATTTTCATGGCATTCTGATGAGAGCTCGATAGGTAATTAGGGTTTTTGCGACTTGAAGGGCATTTTCGTCCTTTTTCTCGTATAATTTCCGAATGACCTCCGAATTCGAAACGGATTGTTTCATGAGGTTTATATGGATGTGGGGAGTGAATTTGATGTGTCAATTGAGCCTTTGAATGGTTGGGATGGATTCTCCCAAAATCGATCCCACGGGTAAGGATGAGCTGAATTAGGGTTTCGATCAAATTGACTGTGAATTGGTCGTTTTCACCAAAACAAAAGATTTTCAAAACATGTTGTTAAGTACCAATTTCATTTTGAAACCATGTTTTTAGAAGTGGTGCAAGCCTAATTGATTAATTTTATAAAACAAGGAATGGTCATATGACTAATTTTGGCACGACCGAGTCAATTGGCTAGCTTTTTGCTAAAACCCTTGACCATGGTCAATTGATTTTAACCCAAAAACATTCTAAAAATGTGGAGGATCAAAACACGGTCGTTTTGAGCCCTGAACCATCGGATTTGGATCAAATTTGACCAAAATATGGCCAAAATTCGAAAACCCTAAAAATTGGGGAACAAAATTGGGAAATCAGCATGGTGACCGTACTAGCTAGGACGGCCAACCGTCCAGCCCTAGGACGGCCATCAGCATCCTCGAGCCTATTTTACAATTTTGGAAAATTTCACCTATTTTGGGCCGATTTGACTTGATTTTTTGGGAAAAATTCGAACTTGGTTCAGTTTGCAAACCCTAGGAGGATTGGTTCTAAGCCCTAGGATCGTTTTTTAAAAGATTAAATCCTAACCATTCAAAGTTTTAAACCCTAACTCTATATATGCTTCATTATAGAGTTAGAGGAGGGAGGATCAAAGAGGAGGAGAGATTTTTAGGGTTTTGGAGAAGGAGGCTACAGATTTTTAGCTCTTCATCTCTACACCATTGAAGGGGCAAGGATCGAAGGCTAAGAGCTTGGAGGAGGCTAGCCAAGAAGGAGATCGAAGGGTAAATCCTTAACCTTGACCCTTATTTTTCATGGTTTTTTTTACATAAGTTTATGAGGCTTTGTAAGTCCTCTTGATTTTCATATGATATGAATCCTCTCTTCTTTTTTTTTTTTTCTACTATGAGTATGTTTAACATGATTAGAAGTAATTTTATCATTATTCTATGTGAGTATGCATGTTAGGGTTAGGTTTTCTTGTTATTTTATGTTTAGCAATCATGATTAGGGTTATTTTTTATTATGATTTTATGTGGTTAAATAGGTTTAGGATTAGTTTTGTTATTATTTTATGTTAGTATGCATGTTTAGGATTAGTGAGTTTTATCGTGATTTTATGTATGTATGCATGAGTAGGGTTAGATTTGTTGTTATTTTATGTTAGTATGCATGTTTAGGATTAGTGAGTTTTATCGTGATTTTATGTATGTATGCATGAGTAGGGTTAGTTTTCTTGTTATTCTATGTACGTACGCATGATTAGAAGTAGTTTTATTATGATTTTATGTGTGTAAGCATGCTAGGGTTAGTTTTTGTTATGATTTTATGTTTAGGATGAGTCCGTTGTTATTATTTCGTGTATGCGAGCATGTTTAGAGTAAAGGTTAATATATTCATGTTGTTATTTGAATCTCATGATAATTGATTGGTGATTTTAATGGTAATATGAGTACGTTAATGTGTATTTTGACATGTGAAGAGTCTTGAGTCTTTTTGTTTGTGCTTTTTATGATTATTTGAACACTTGATATGGATTCGATGGGTTGAATATATAAATTGTGTACGAGGGAGCGTGCGAAGGTAAGATCCTCCCCTTGTGTTTGAAATAGTTGTTTAAAGCATATTCGTTGTTAGTTTTCTTATACATTTTGCATGGTAATTTAGTATAGCATGTTAGATTGTATGCTAGGGTGTTTATTTGTCATTTTTTATGGATTAACAATGTTTTTTTAAGCCATTTGGAACATGTATTCAAATCTGTCCAGATTTGAATATATGCTTTGAAGTGGTTTAATTAACATTTTTAAGCCATATTTTTGCATGATTTTTATAGTTTTTTTTTATAGTATATTCATGTAGAAAGCATGATAGGTCATCTTCACATCTTTATTCTTTGTTTTCATGATTTTTAGAGTGGTTAAAGGTTCATATTCAAATCTGTCCGGATTTGTTTATGCCCTTAAATCACTTTTAAAAATTATTTTAGGGCTAAATCTAACTTAGAAATATGTTTAGGATCACATAGTTTGATTAGTATGCATTTAGGAACATTTTCATGCATGATTAGAATTGATTTTGTGAATGTTTGATTAATTTAGTTAAATTACAGCATGCATTTGCATTAGTATGTTAGGGTTTTTAGATTAACTTTAGGGCTAGTTAGAGACCCTAGGCTAGGAAGGTCACTTGACCTTCCCTAGGAATTTCCTTTGTTGTAAAAATCATGATTTGAATTGTGTATTTTATTTGATTTAAGAGTCGATCTTCGAGAGATTTCCTAAAAGATTTTTGATGCAATATTTATGAAATAAATATGATTTTATGAGATATTTGATTATTAATTGATTTTCAAAAGATTTGAAATGTTTTAAAGATTTTCTTACCTTGGAATGAAATTCCTCCCTTATGATTTGTTTTCTTGAAAATCTTTGAAAAAGATTTTTTAACTGGAATTGGATTCTAAAGATAAGAATTGTTTTGGAATATTTGGATTTTATGAATATCTTTTAATTTGAAATGATTTCAAATAAATGATTTTGAAAGAATAAAAACTCTCGAAGTTAGAGTCTTGAATTAGGTTGAAATACCTTTGATGATGTGATCGATTACAATAGGAGAGTCCTAGGGTAATCGAACTACGTGGATTTTGATACTTGCTAGGTGATACTAGTAAGTTACGTAGGCGCTAATAGGGCTCAAGTCCGCCCTAGGATGCCCGTAGGGTGTCCTAGGTTCTTAGGGTTTGTTTGTATCTATTTATTATTATTATTAATATAACTAATATAGATAATGCATTTATATCACTATTTTTTGGTTGATTAGATTATTTAGGATTGTTTGCATTAAGAAATTTAAATAGCCCAAATAAATTAGAAGTCCTTTAATTAGGGCGAGGTGGGTGCCTATAAGTGAAAGCTTGGAACCTTCCCACGTCGTAACCTAGCTCCCGGATCCAACTCTGGTTTGTAGACTGTTTTTTCATTGAAAATGGAGTTTGTTTTATTGAAAATAAAATATTTTTCATGGTTTCCTTATTCCTTAAAAATAAGGTGGCGACTCCTTTGTTTTGATTTTTAAACCCCCCCTAATCACATCGCCCGGTGATGATGTGGACGACACCCAAAGCCCCGCCACGAGGCTGGTCCACACTAGAATTTCAAGTTATTTGAATTTTGAATTTTGAATTTTGAATATTGAATTTTGAAATTTGAAATTATTTCAAATTTGAAAGTAACATGAGATGGCAAGATAATTTAGATTGCAAATATTAATCTATTTGAATTTCAAGTTAGTTAATTGAAATTTAAATTTGAAATCGTTTCAAATTTGAAATAAGATAACTTGATAGAGTTGGCTATCTAATAGGAGCTAGCACTCCATATATTAGATAACCACTAGGGAGGGCCGGCCATAGCATTGTGATTTAGATCAAAGGGTTTTGACAAACCCTAGCCGCCACTCTCCTCTCCTCTCTCATTCTCTTGAAGCTTTCATCTAGTGTGGATCATTCTTGGAAGCTTTCATCATTTTGGGGCTGCTCTACAATCATTTAATCTCACTTAAGGCTTTCAATGTAAGTGGTTTACATTTATTTAAGGTTTTATTTATAGCATTTATAATCAATCATGTGATCTTGGCTAATCGGATTCCATGAAAAGTTTTATTCCGCATTATTTCATAGGATTCTTTCAGTTATACCTTCTTATTAATATAATATGAAATTGATATGCCCTTCAGGATTGGTTTTAGGGCATATCTCTAATAATCTCCCACTTGCACTAAAGCCAATCATAATAGTATCTTATACTAGTTTTCATAAGACAAGGCTTCTAACACTCATAAAAAGTGTTATGGCAATGGAGACTCTATGCAAACAAGCTTTGCAACTTTATTATTTTCAATAATAGTATTTAAACTAAAATCCTCTGCCGACTCTAATGTCCTAGTAAATGAGGCCTGTGTTCTCAAAAGAGAACATTACATACTAGACATCTCTTTAGGCAATTTGTAAATGGCATCCCTTGTAAATTTCTTTATGCATACAAGTATTTCATTCTTAAACCCTTCAAGAATATACTTGTTTCTATTCAGAATCCCTATTCTGAATCAGCAATCAATATCTGCTAAGAACTACTTGTAGCATTGATGATATTGAATTAAGTACATTATCTTTAATCATATGAGTCCCATATTTCTGAAATATTTTTCTCATATGATATCCCTCACAAAATCGAATTTTGAGAGATTTGAATTCCTATAACGATTGTAGAATTCTTAATACTACATTAGTATTTGAAGTATGTACTTTATAAAGAAAGACAATAATAATATTAATAACTTTATTGCTCCCACTTGCCTTTTGAAAACAAGGTATTTCGTGTATTAAACCTTTAATAACATAAAATTCCTTTTGATGTTTCACTAAGGTATAGTTCTCAACCATTGTGGAAACATTGTTTTCCAATAACTCTTTATTTGAGAAAACATATTTTTAAAGTTTATTTGAAATATCTTATAATCCCAAATAATTTTTAAACTTTATCGTTTAACATATTTAAGGTCTATTAGTGATATAAGATTCAACCAAATATTCTCAATATTTTTCTTTTAATTTTACTTCATATGAATCATTTGAACACTTCAAACATTCATACTTTTGAATCATTTGAACACTTTCAAATATTCAAATAGATATGAAGTATCCAAACTAAAGTACTAGGCCATCTTATGTATTATCCTTTGTAATCTCCTTATGTAATAAGGTGATCGATTCATATTAATTAATCAATCAAACTTCATTTATTAATGTAATCCTTAAAGTTGAATCCTTATATTTCATTTCAAGCATTTATTCAAAACATTCATGAAGAATAAAGAACCTTTAATCAATTGCTAGAATTTATCTAAAATATCCAATATCATAGATAAATTGTTTTAAATAAAGCAACTATTGTCAAGCTTCTATGTCAAATGAAGCAACTATTGATTCATTTCTAAACAAAGAAAGCTTGACATCTACTCGATCTTCTACTTCCCTTTGTCTTCTTCATACAATCGTATTGTACAAGAAAATACAACTAGGTATCGGATACCATAAGCAGAATAATACTAATTTTTAATTAGTAAATGAATCATAGGACATACCATTAGAAGAACTATTCTTCAAGTTAGGTACTCCTTGCAGTTTCTCTTCCAAAGACCTGATTTACCGCACTGGAAACACTTTCCTTTAGACTTCTATTTCTTAATGCCTTCTTTTGGCTTATCATGAGACTTCTTCTTCTTTCCCTTGCCCTTAGGTTTGGTCTTAGAAGTGGAAGTTCCATCGATAGCCAAAATATTCCCTTTTGGTTCATTTTTCAAGGTCTCCTAGCAATTACTAGCATATTCATCAAATCAGTGAGGGAAAGATTCACATCAGACATGTGAAAGTTCATGATGAATTGCTTGCGACTTGCAGGAAGGGAATGAAGCAAGATGTCAATGCCCTTTTAAGCAGTGATCTTAACACTAGATCATGCAATGAGTGAATATTTCGGATCATCTTGAGATAAAGCTTATTAACAGATGTCACATCCATCTTCTTTAGGAGAAGAGTCCACTAACAAAATTGTTCCTTACAATTCTACTATATGAACCATAAAGTTCCCTCAGATGTACCTTACATCATTATTAAGCCACTTACTATAAGTGTCTTTCTTCTCATTGGATTCCCCCTTTTTGGCAAACCATTGGGGCATGGGGCATTAACCACGTAGTCTATTTTATCAGCAGCTAAGACTAGGTTTCTCAAACCAGTCTTGGAAGTTTTGGACCAGTTAAATGATTATCATTAATTATTTTAGAGAGCGGGTTTAATGGAGCTATCTACACAGAAAATAATAAATATAATTTCATATTATTAAACCATAATATAAATATAATTTCATATTATTAAACCATAATAACTCCTGGGTCTTTAAGTTGTATGGTACCTCCCACTATTTAATTCAAATCTCATACACCCTTTAATGAGATTTGGAAATTTCAACATTGAATTTCCTTAGTGGGGATTGGGGTCCCATTAAGAATTAGTTATCATCACATACTAGGTTCTTGGATACTAACCCTTAATGAGTGGATAACTCTTATCCTAATGCTTCTCAAAGCAAGTTCCAATCATCCTTTAGCCTCTAAAATATAATGCCCTCACATAATAGGTTCTTGGATAGTATATTTTAGTTAAGTCACACCCACCATTCACACAAGCATGGTCAATTGAATGATACACGCCTCACATAATAGGTTCTTGGGATGCACCATTTTCACACCTCATGATATCCAATATGTAACAAGGCAATATGAACCCTCAGGATGAACATGTTCACGCATATCTGCAGCCAAACATATCCACCACAAGAATCCACCATAAAAGGGGTTTTATAAAAGGTCTCATTTTATCAACACATTTTATAAACATACATCACATGCATCACAAATATATCGAATACATATAAAGATTTAGACCCACTTTTATTATTAGTCATCGATTATACCTCCACTGTCCTCCTAGAGGTTATGGTGGATTCATCTTGAACATATAATAAACTAGGTCTAGGCCCTAGCAAGCATACATCACATATATAAATGGGCCTTGGTATGATTATGGACTTTCAAGGTGGGTTCAAGCTTTGAGCCATAAAGATGAACCCTAGGTCTAAAGTGAAGGTTAGTGATCGTAATTAAAACCTATGTAACTATTACATAAAGACAAACAAACCTTCTCAAGATCTTATAGTCATCGCCAAGTCCTTCTCAAGTCCTTGCTTTTTCTCTCGTACAAAGCTCCACCATACATCTCGGGTCCACCACTCGCTTTTTTGAATTTAAAGTTACAATTTATAAAAGAAAGAAAGAGTTTAAGGAGATAGGGATTACATAGGGATAAAGAGGGAAAGAGGCATGCAAGCCCCAAAATAATTACATCACCTTATTTAAATAACTTTAAATACTACCCATTAAAATAAATCATTCACATCACTTGCGGCCAATCACATCTCATTTAGTTGGTCTTAAGTCCATAATAATCCATTCTAATTACACGATTGCATTGCATAAAAATAAAAGGTAACATACATAAAAAGGCAATGATGGCAATGGCATATAATTAATTAAAGTCATGTTATTATTATTATCTCATAAAAATAATAAATATATCATTATTATCTCATAATAATAAAGTTCTTTTAATCTCATTAAAGTATCTCATCATATCTCATATAACTATACTAGTTTCTTTCAAAATAAGTAAAACACCTAATAGAAACAAATAGGGTTTTAAATATATAGAATTTAATTTGAGAAATTATTCTCACAATTCCAACCATGCATTTAATAATTTAATATCCTTAGAAGATTAATCAACATTAACCTACATTGGTGGAATTAAATAATAACTTAAAACAAAAATTCTGTGAAAGAAGCACTTTCTGTTTTTCAACAAAAATGTAGAATTCAATTACTGATTTGGGACTAAACTTTCCTATATTAAAACTAACTTTTAAAATTTGAGAATACTCTATTTCACAAGGATTTATAGTTCTCTTTCAAATGCCATAGGTATCGTTTAGTGATTCCAATGCTTGGTATCACTTTAAAGCATTTTGTGACATGAATTCCAAACCCAGACAGATTCTGGAATTTCTTCACAAATAGCTTTATATGGCCTAACCTAGAATGAATTAAGTCATGGGAACACTTCAATTCACTAGAGAGTTAAGGCATTTTGTGATCAAGAGTCAAAATTTCCTGATTTGACTCCTAATCACAAAAATCTTAGTACGGCTAACCTAGGTCATATTAAGTCGTGGGAACACTTCCTAAACTTAACTAAGACCTTATATTAATGAAGTTGATAGGTGGCATGCTTTGTAAATCAATAAAACCATTTTTCATAGATTTTACAAAACATACATAGTTGCTGTCTAGAAAATACAGCAACTTTGTTTAACTTTAAAACGATTTTAAAATTAATCATAATAATATATAATCATGCCAAAACACTTTTAACATGCTAATATATCATTAAGCAACATCCCCAAATGTTTTTTAAACAAATTAAAACATTAATACATCACATGTATTGCTCAAACTCTTAAGAACACCAAAAAGGGTTTTCATAAAAACATGTTTCATGCAACCTACTTGTTCTTCACTTTTGATTTTCAAAAACATCAAGAATAATTTTAAAAATACTATAAACGATTTATAAACAAGGTGAAGAACATAAGGTATGAAATTTACTTGAAGCAAAGGCCATTAGGGTTTCCAAAACCCTAGTGGCCGTGAGCCTAGTGAGAAGAGTGAGTGAGCTAGGGTTAAGGTTAGGGTTAGAGTTTCCATCTATTCCCAATTTCAAATATTCCAAAATAGAAAGAATCAAATCAAAATAAGAAACTTTCAAAATAGGAAACTAGGTTTTTCAAGATTTGAGATTTAACACAAATCAAGAAACTTAGGGTTTCTTAAACCAAAAATCAGCCACCATGTCAATTATATTAGGGTTTCAAAGAACCCTAATATCCTCAATTGTTAATGTAACACCCCTAACAGACTACCCCCAATCTGATGGGTGCAACATACACAAATACTCGGTGCTTATCTCTTTGGAACCGTTGATTTGATTTGATAATAGTTTGAAATGCGGAAGCTTTAACAAACCACGGAGTAAAGAAATTTAGATAAGCACAAGTACTAGCTGGCCTCAAGTACCGGTCCCGTAAAGTACTTAATATAAGATTTAAACTCATAATCATACAGTCCAGTCCAAAGTCTTAATACAGAAATTTCAAACCATGACCCCAACACATATTCCACGGCAGTATCTCCAGCAATCCACAAAAACAAAACCAGGCGAGCAACTTTATCCCCACAATCTCCATCCAGCTAAGATTCTGAAGGTCCTTGGGGGAAATGAGGGGTGAGCAAACCGCTATGCCCAGTGAGGTTTTCTAATCTTTTCTACAATGTCAATAACTTAAAAGATATATTCAATATTTCCAAAATCATACATCAAATTATTAAAAACATACTCAATATTTCCACAAATCATACATCAAATAATAAATAATGAAAAAATATTTTTATGAACATTGTTCCATCACCGCATGATTCAATTTAATCATATCCAATAATTCATGCATGTTTTATGCATATGTCAAGTATCCATGTTATGTTTTATGCAATCATACCTGTGAGGCTCTGTCTTGCTCCTTACCTGCAAAACAAAATTTCACTAATAGCTATCTCATTTTAGGATTCGCCATCAAACGACAACAGCATACCTCACCGTATGTATATCACCTGACTTCGCACCGAGCCATCCCCACACCGGGCCAATCCTGGTGAGGCCTCACCAGGATTGTCCTTGCTAAAAAGCTGCCCCTCACCAGGCCAATCCCCTCACCAGGATTATAAATGCTCAATTTAGCAAGGGTGATATATTAGTGCACTAACTATTTCCAGGATCTATAGTCCATTGGTCGTATTTCAATTCCTCGTTTTCACAGTTCATAATATGCATGCCAATTATATCAATGCAATGCATATGTCACCATTTGTAACTGTGCTACAATAACACTTCGTATCTCTCTAAATAACAACATTCCCTTTACTTGTTTGCGTAACATATGCGCCCATACACATATGTCCACATAACAAGCGCCGGTTTAATTTTTCTCGGTTTACGTACCCCTAAAAAATTCATGTTTGTTATTAGGAAATATATGATGTGTACTTATAAGCCCAGTCACTTTCACAAAACATCACAGCCACATGCCATATACCAATGTATTGTGTTACAAGTATGACAAATATCTCATGCATATATTTTATGCACAACAATTCATCACATGCATATTTTGATGCATACCAATTCTCCACATGCATATATTTTTATGCATAATAATTCATCACATGCATATATTTTTATGCATAACAATTCTTCATATGCATATATTTTTATGCATAATAACTTAACATGCTCCAAATATAAATATCTTGTTTTTCAGAATGAAATAACAGCATGTTATGAGCTTTTCTACTTCGCATACTTGAATTCAAAAGAATCAAGATAATCACTGATACATTCATAATGTAACAGAATAATAGAAATTATTATTCTTACTGACTTTCATATGAGTCCATATACTAACCACATAATTCCAAACATTTCTATAAGTCCACAGCATTCATTTTTTTTCACAGAAATCCCAACGGACTTATTCGAGTACTATTTGGTGCCCAAAAATCAATTTCAAAGGCTTTACACCATAAAAATCTTAAGAATTTAATTTTTCATGAAAACAATGGAAAAACCATTATTTTAATTTCTTAAGAATTTTATAAGCACATTTGAAGGTGCTCAAAATATATTTTAAAAGAGAAAGTCACGATTTAGTGATTTAACTTTGAATTTGAGGTTTATAATTACATAAAACTTCAATAAAAATTTTCACAACTCATGTATCATAAAAATTTACATTTTTATACTTCAAATCAGTACACAAAGTGCCTATGAAAGTTTCATGAAGTTTGGAGAACAAATAAACATTTACACAAATTTTTAATAAAGCCCAATATACATTTTTTTCCCAAAAATTTTAAATAGAATCTTTTATATATGTCCAATCCAAAATTTTCTTTCCAAATATGTTAAAACATGTTTATAAATGATAATAAACAAATTTGGAGCAATTTTAAACTCAAATATGCATAAAACCCAAAATTCCATGTTTATGATTTAAACCCATCCAAAAACAGTTTTTAGTGTTAGGCCGTATCTTCTAGCTCATTTATCCAAATTTAATAAACTTTAGCGTTCTAAAAACAAGACTCAAATCTCTACAATTTCATGTTTCACAACCGTAACCCAAAACCAACGTTTGCATAGCCAAAATAAGCAATTAGTAGCCTTTCTGTTTTGAACAAAAATATTTTTCGCTGAAAAACCAGTTTGAGTAAAACAACCATAACTTTTCACACAAAATTCCAAATAAGGCAAGGTTGGATTCGTTAGAAAGCTAATTGAAAGACCTACAACTTTCATGAAGAATATTTAGAGAAATTCGGCATCTAACGAGTCAATAATACCCAAACAGCATGCTCTGTTTTGGAGCTCACTTGGTTCCAGATTTTCCTAGAACTTTCTAGGCAAACAAACACACTTTATTTCCTTCCAATTTCACCAAATCATGATATAAATTCATCAATTAAGCTAAAAACAAGGTAGAAGAGAGTAGGAATCTCACCCAATTTCGAAATTTCCATAGTCATGAAGCTTTCCATGCTCAAAACCTCCATCTCCAAATTTTCTCTCTCTCCAAACAACTCTCTCTCTCTCTCCACCCGATTCTCTCTCTCTCCCCTTTCTTTTCTCTCCTTTTTCTCTCAATTTTCTACCTCGGCTGCTGGAAGACTCCCAACCACACACGTAAAGTGCCAATAATGCACTTATTATTTTATAACTTAACATGCCCAGTCTAATTAATTAGGAACACTATCATGCCCAATTTAAATAATTGGGAAGATTATTACGCCCAATTTAAATAATTGATAACATAATAATTTACAGCACAATTAATTGAAAATTTATCATGCCCAACTTAATCAATTGGGGATATTATTATCTCCAATTTAAATAAATAATTATAAACATAAAATTAATTCCACACAAAATAAGTTAGCATAACTTAATAAGCAAGCACATAATTATATAATTAATAATTAAAGTGAAAGGGGTCTCACAGTTAACCATTAACAAAGCTCCATTAATACATAACAATTTAAACAACTTCAAATTAAACACAAACAAGTATCAAGAATCAATTTTAAACACTTTAAAATTAATCAAGAAACCATGTAAGTATGATTAGGGTTCAATACCCTAAGTGCTGAATTACATGAGGGAGAAATCCCATCATGACCGTGAGTCCCTAGGGTTTCCCCAAACCCAAATATGCCAAGATAGCTAGAGTTTCTAAAATCCAAGCAAAGTGTCCAAGTGTCCAAAACAAGAACAACATTCATTGAATCTAGGGTTTCCAAAACTCCAAGAAACAATCATGGCCTTTGATTATAGGGTTTCTAAAACCAAATCACATGTAACCAAATTCAAGAACCAACTACGGTTAGGAAAACCCTAGAGGCCGAAGTTGATTGAGAGATGAGAGAGAGAGGGGATGAACTTGCAATGGGGTTTTCATCAAACCCCAAACATAAAATAAATTAGGGGATGAAACCCTAAGGACCGAAATCACTAGGGGTGAAACCCCATGTGATCCGAAATCTCTAGATAGGGTTTTACAAAACCCTAAGTTGCAAACACCAAAGGGGGCATACCCCTCATGGCCGAAAATCATAGGGGCCTTCCCCACATGATCCGAAACCTCTATAGGGTTTATTACAATCCCTAGTTGCCATTCAAACCAAAACACAAAGGATTTAAGGAGAAAATCCTCATGGACGAATTCTACATGGGTTCAAAAACCTTTGATTTTGATTTTAATTAATTAAATCCATTGCTAGCCATCATCATATTCATGATCATGCTTGATTTGGCTCTGATACCACTGAAAGAATGTGTGCATGGAGGATTTGACGTGGAAGACAAACTATAAAACTTTTATATAAAACAAAGAATCCTTATATCACATTCCAGCAGGAGTTCGAAACAAGCATAGGATCATAAATATACATCAAGAACAATTATTTAACAAAATAAATAAACTTACTTGATTGCCTTTTGTTGAAACCTCGAATCGCATCCAAGCTTCAAAGTGTACGAAGCCTCCAATGCATCCACACGAACTCAAGACTCCTTAACCTTCTTGTGAATGAACAACGATTGATCAAACCAAGCTTACGAGAGAGAGAGGAATCACGGCCAAGGGAGTGGCAACTCCCCTAGCTCACAGCCCTAGTAGGGAATGATGATGGCCTCTCTTCTATTTTAGGGTTGAGTGGACTTAGTGCTAGGATGCACTCATCCTTATGTATTTATAGCAAATACGAGGGTTTCTAATTTTGCAACTTGGTCCTCCCTAATTAACTTTTAATTAAAGAGATCATATAAGTTACATAAATTAGAAACTTACCCCTCTCATAATTAAAGAGCTCTCTTGTGTCCTTTTGTTTGTGACCCTTTGGGTTCACCCTAACCTAGTAGTGAACCGGGACATCTCATGTTCCCTAAAATAGAAACTTTCTATTTATGGTTCAATTGGAATAATTCCAATTTTGCCCTCAATGATAACACTTACCATTAGACCTTCGCTAGTCATAAGTGACATCTAGCAACATATCATGACATACCCTAGGTGTGGGTGAATAGTAGAACTATATGAACCCTTCATGTTACTTAATCCTTCATAGCCTAATGTCACTGTTAAGATAATCAGGTATGGTTATAAGTCAAACCTTATCTTAACACCTTGTTATATGTTCTACAAAGTATAATCTCAATAAGGTGAACCCGATGAAACTTTTTCTCACCTATCACTATGGCCATAGATTCAAACTGAGAATTACCTTTGTAAACTAACCCTGATATTCTCTCTCAACAAAGTGAGAGCAATGATTCCTTCTTGCGCACTCATTTATCTTCATACACAACCCACTAGAGCCAATAAGTACAGATTACACCCTAATGGTTAAGGATGCACGAGATACTATCAAACTCTAGTAACTTATGCACAAGATAACTATGAGGCCTCAAGTCTGAGGATTACAAAATAAATGATCGTAACATAAGAATATTCTTTTGACTTAAACTCCATAAGAATATTCTTGCAGATCATGTTCAATGTACATGTTCTCTAACATTCATGCACAGATTAACTATAGTGTCACTACACTGATAGGAAAGACTACCTATCCTCCCACTGGAGCTAGTTTAAATCTGTGCTACTCTTTATGGTTTATAAATGTCCACTTTAATAAACCTATGAGCAGGAACGCTTTAGAATAAATGTGTATGAGAAATATCATGTCTCTCTATCTCAACAAGTTGAGATGTATATTTCTCTTATCATTTATTCATGGACCTTATCATATATATATTTAAACATATAAGACAAGTTGTACCTTCTAATTAATATAATATGAAATTGACATGCCCTTTAGGATTGGTTCTAGGGCATATCTCTAACATATACTACTTTCTTTCCTAAAATAAGTAAAATGCTTAATTAAAACAATTAGGGTTTTAAATACATAGAATTTAATTTGAGAAATCATTATCATAATTCCTACCATGCAATTAACAGTTTAATATGCCTAGTAGATTAATCATCATTAGCTTACTTTGGTGGAATTAAATAATAACTCAATACAAAAATTCTATGAAAGAAACAATTTCAGTTTTTCAACAAAAACTTAGAATTTAGCTACTATTTTGGGACTAAACTTTCCTATATTAATACTAACTTTTAAAATGTGAGAATACTCTATTTCACAAGGATTTTCAGTCCTCTTTCAAATCGTTTAGTGATTCCAACGTTTGGTATCACTTTAAAGCATTTTGTGACATAAACTCCAAACCCATACAGAATCTGTAATTTCTTCACAAATAGCTTTATATGGCCTAACCTAGAATGAATTAAGTCATGGGAATACTTCAATTCACTAGGTTTTTCAGTCCTCTTTCCAATGGCAGGGGTCTCATTGTGTGATTCCAACGTTTGATATCACTTTAAGGCATTTTGTGAAAGAGAGTCAAAATTTCAATATTTGAATCTTAACCACAAAAACCTTAGTACGGCTAACCTAGGTCATATCAAGTCATGGGAAATCTTCCTAAACTTAACTAAGACCTTATATTAATGAAGTTGATAGGTGGCTAGCTTTGTAAACCTTAGAAAGTATTTTTCATATATTTTACAAAAGCTACATAGTTGCTGTCCAGAAAATCCAGCAACTTTGTTTAAGTTTAAAATAATTTTAAAATTAATCCAGGTGATATACAATCATGCCAAAACGCTTCTAACATGTTAATATATCAATAAGAAATAGTCCCTAATGTTTTTAAACAAATTAAAACATTAATACATCACATTTATTGCTCAAACTCTCAAGAACACCAAAAAAGGTTTTATAAATTTAGTTTCATATAACCAACTTGTTCTTCACTTTTGTTTTTCAAAAACATCAAAATTAATTTTGAAAACACCATAAATGATGTATGAATGAAGTGAAGAACACAAGTATGAAACAAATAAAATGGCAAAGGCCATTAGGGTTTCTAAAACCCTAGTGGCCGTGAGCCTAGTGGGAGAGAGTGAGTGAGCTAGGGTTAGGGTTAGGGTTTCAACAACCATACCTAATCAAGAAACTACCTATTATGATTTAGGGTTTCTTAAACCAAATATAAGCCACCATGTCAATTTCTATTAGGGTTTTAAAGGCCCCAAATACAATTGTTAACAATTTAACAAAGCTTCATTAATATACAAATTTAAACAACTTTAAATCATGTATTGTAAGCATCAAGAATCAAACTTTAAACTATTTAAAACTAATCAAGAAACTAAACAAATATTATTAGGGTTAAAAACCCTAATTGCCGAAATCCAAGAGGGAGGAAAACCCTCATGGCCGAAATCCCCAATGGGGTTTCCAAAACCCTAAGTTGCCATTATAGCTAGGTGTGAACCAGCTGACCCGGATCGGGAGGCCGTTCACTTTTGAATCATTGTGAATTGTGGATGATCTTTATCCGTCTCGATTTATCCTTCTCTATTATCCATGTTTATCATTCTCTATTATCCACTCAAGATTGGGTTTTAAAAAAGGATAAGAGTTTGTAAAAAACTGGGAGTCGCCACCTTATTTTTAGGGAACAAGGAAACCACAAAAATAGTTTTATTTTCAATAAAACATTGACTCCATATTTTAAGGAAAAGCAAGTCTTCTAACCAAAGTTGGATTCGGGGGCTAGGTTATGAAGTGGAAAAGTTCCAAGGAACTCCTCGTAGGCACTCACCTCACCCTAATTAAAGGACTCCTAATTAAATTTGGGCTTTATCAAAGTCTTATCACAGCAAATCTAATTATCTAATCAACCACAAAATATGAATAATAATAATACTAATAGATAATACAAAAGTATACACAATCCTAAGGACCTTAGGAGACTCATAGTCAACCTAAGATTGGACTTGCACCTACGTACCTTACCAATTTCTTGATAAGAATCAAAGTCCACGTTGTTGATTACCAAGGACTCTCCTATTGTAATGAACCACATAATCGAAAGAATTCTATCTTATCTAGGATTCTAGCTTCGAGAGTTTGAATTTGATCGAAACACTTTTTGTATAAAAGAGGGAATTTCATTCCAAGTCAAAATACTTTCAAAATCTCCTTTTTTAGAATTTTACTCGAAGTAGACTCCTAAATTAGGTAGAACTCAATTGCTATTATAGTTTTTACAACAATAGACAGTCCTAAGCGGGGTTAAGTAACCCCCCTAATCCTATGGTCTCTAACTAGTCCTAGGTTACTCTAAATACCTAAAATACTAAAATCATGCATGCTGGAATTTCCGGAAAATACATACAAAATGCACTAAATAATGTAAACAATGCATGAAAAATGTCCTAAATGCAATCTAAGTTATCTATGTGAACCTAGGCATGTTTCTATGTTAGTTTGGATCCTAAAAATGACTTTTAAACTACTTTAAAGTCACTTTTAAACCTTGGACAGATTTAAAAGTGATTCTAAAATGAATTAAAACTCAAGAAATAATGAATAAAAAGATGTATAAATGATCTAATCTGCAACCTAATATGATATACTAAGATTACCATATGCAAAACTATTCAAAAAGTGATTTAAAAATGGTGATTAAGTCATATTAAAGTGGATATTCAAATCTGGACAGATTTGAATACACACTTTAAATGGCTTTAAAACCATTATTAATTCACCAAAACAATACTAAAAAAGTGCTAACATGTATACTAAATAAAGACTAAAACCCTATATGCAAAACTTATTTTGAAACAACCAAACTTGATATGCAAAATCTTATGAAAAAATTTACATACTAACTATCCTACATGCAACTAACCTCTAACCTTTGAATACCCAACTTAGGTATCCATCCTTAGTATGATATGAACATAAAAGAAGAACGAAAGAAAAGAAGAAGAAGAAGAAGAAATATGCAAACTAAAAAAAAAAAAATAATGACTAATTATACTAACCTTTCTTTGGCCTTCTTCACCTTTGCTTCTAGCCTTTTCTTCAAACTCCAAGTACTCCAAGGACTTCAAAGATGCAACTAAAGTTGCTTAGGGGGTTGGTGTAATGCCTTGAGGCTTTACTCTACCAATTTGGCTCTTTAAATGCCTTATGAGATGTTTTAAAACTGATTTCAGGGCTCTCTATTTATAGAGGGACTTGAAATTGATCAATGGCTGAGTTTAAATCTCTTAGGAATGATCCAAAGACTCTAAACCAGCCTTCTAAGGTCTTCAGTTTCGTCCCAAAACCCCCAAGGCCGAGCTAGATGAAAGAATACGCCATGGGAACGCAGCGGAATGTAAACAATAAAAAT
>JAESVK010001294.1:0-26534 GCA_017140935.1 Hamamelis virginiana
TATGAAATAGATATGCACTTTAGGATTGGTTTTAGGGCATATCTCTAGCAGGCAATGCCTCGAAGCGAGGCACCCACCCATTTACTTCCAGAATTTACTCATTATCAAGAATAGAGTATAGAAACTCCATCTCTTCACTCACTTCCTCTACATCAACAATCGCATTCACCAAACATGACTGTAATGGATCATCATGGGCAGAAAGATCCCATTGGTGCTGCACTAGAGTATCTATCCTACTCACCTCATGCACCTCATCCTCCATATCTTCCCCCACTTCTTTTATCAGATTGAAAATATTCAAATTTACAGTCATATTCCCAAAGGTGATGGTCATAAGCCCACTCCCACACTGGATCAACGCATCAGCTGTGGCCAATAAAGGCCTCCCAAGAATTACAGGGAATTGACTCCCCGAGTCTAAAACAGGTTGGGTCTCTAAAACCACAAAATCGACGGGGAAGTAGAACTTATCTATTTGCACTAAGACGTCCTTTACTACCCCCTTGGGATTTTCACACTCCTGTCAGCTAACTGCAGCTTGATGCTAGTTGACTCTAACTCTCCTAACCCTAACTTCATATACACAGAATATGGCAAAAGATTGACATTTGCTCCCAAGTCTACTAAAGCTCTACCCACTTTGGAATTCCCTATGGTGATTTCTATGGTAGGGGTCCCGGGGTCTTTGTATTTACGGGGCAAGGTGTTTTGCAAAAGGGATGTGGATTGTTCAGTCATGAAAACTTCCTTATGCACGTCTAATTTCCTTTTTGTAGTACACAAGTCTTTCAAGAACTTTGCATACGAGGGCACCTATTTAATAGCATCCAACAAAGGTATGTTGACTTTCACCTGTTTAAACAATTCAAATATCTCAGCATGATTTGTCAATTTCTTAGGTGCCTTAAGTCTATGAGGAAAAGGGGCGGCAGGAATGAATTTGGCCTTCTATTGGCTTGAACCAACCTCGATACCACTTGGTTTGGGAACACTAGGCGCATTTTCAATTTCTTTCTCATCCCCCTTAGATTTATTTGATAAATTTGGAGAAATTTCTTTTGCGGAATCTTTTGGTGGGATGGTTTTATCAATTACTTTTCCACTTCGAAGAGTGGTAATGGCCTTAGCTTGTTCATGGTTCCCTTCATTGGAACTTGAGGATCCAATGCTTTGTTGACCTTGTGGGTTTTGCACGGGTTGCGAGGGAAACTTTCCCTTTTCTTGTTGAAGTGCACCCAAGGTGGTGGTCAACTTAGTCAATTGGGTTCTCATGTCCCCTATGGCTTGAGTGGTTTGAGCTTGATTTTGCACAAGTTGGTTAATCACATCATCATAGTTCCTTTTGTGGGGTGGTAGGTAAGAATTCACTGGAATGGGTGGACCAAAATTTGGGTTAGGGTTTAGTAGAAACCCTTGACCTTGATACATAGGACCTTGACCTTGATTAGGATTTTGGAAACCTTGGTTTTGAAAATTTGGATTTGGAAAATTTTGATTTGGAAAACCTTGGTTGCTTTGAAAAGGTTTGGAGGTGGGTTGTTTTGGCTTGAGGAAGCATTTCCTCCATCACTCTTCTAACTAAAATTGGGGTGGTTACTCCACCCCGGATTGTAAGTCTCAGAATATGGAGAGTTGAAGGGCTTCCTTTGGTAGTTGAGAGCATTAGCTTGCTCAATTTGGATGACACCCTTGACTTGGGGAAGATTAGGGCAATCAGTAGTCGAGTGAGTGGGGTCGTCACAAATTATGCATAAGTCTTCCATCCTAGGTCTCGTAGGTGCTGTAGGCACTTTGGGTACGGTGCTCACCTCACTCACTTTTTGCAACTCAATGGCCTCTAGTTTCCTAGTCAAACTAGCAATTTTTGCTTGGAGGTTATCGTTGTCTTTCACGTGATGCTTTCCTCCTCTCACGGGCACACTTTGCACTCTAGCGGCATCAAGGGAGGAATTAATCTCCCAATTTCGGGCATTTTCCGCTAAGGAATCAAAACATTGTATGACCTCTTCGGGACTCTTCTCATAAAACTGTCCCCCACTCATCATTTGGATATATTGTTTGTTTTCCAATGAAAGTCCTTGATGAAAATAGCCAATGATTTGGCCAATATCCAAACCATGATGAGGGATGGCATTGAGAAGTTCTTTGTATCTTTCCAATACAATTGCAAAAGATTCACCCGGCTTTTAAGAAAAGTTTTCGATAGCCCGCATAAGCACATTTGTGCGCCTCGGAGGGAAAAATTTATCAAGGAATGCACTACGCATGTCCTCCCAAGTATGGATTGAATTAGGGGTAAGAGAGTGAAACCACATTTTAGCTTTGTCTTTTGGAGAGAATGGAAATAAAACCAAGCATATGATAGGAAGAGGCGATCCTGTAGAAAGGAAAGCACTGCAGACATCCTCAAAATCTCTCATGTATGAGTAGGGGTTCTCAGAATCAAACCCCTTATATTCAGGGACAAGCCGAATCATCTCAGGTCTCATGGGAAAATTGTTGGCTTCTAGAGGTAGGCAAATACATGATGGTGCTGTGGTTCGTTGAGGTCTTAATATCTCTCTAAGGGTTCTCCCTACGTTAGCCAAAGGGACGGGGGGTGCTCGATATTGTGGAGCTTGAGGATTGACATTCCCTCTTCCCACCGTCGGGGTTGCCGGCGGAACAACACCATCTCCTTGTCTTGGAGGTTCAAAAGGTCTTTGGGGGTCATAAGGCAACCCTTGGTCATTTGGATTTAAAGGAAATTGTTGATTCTCGGTGTTCTCCATTGAAGGAGTGGAAGATGAGTGAAACAAAGGTCTTGATATTGGATTTCTTGGAGCTCGTTGAGATGTAATCCTTACAAATCGGTGTTGCTCATCACGAGTCCACACCGACATGCACTAATTTCACCCCAACCAAAGTGATATTTGCAAGTGTTATGTACACAAAGAATTTTGCATAAAGTAAAAGACGGAAGAAAACTTACCGGATTTGCAATGTCATTGCAAATTTCCACTAGCTTTCTTCGAAACAACTAGAATGCTCGCCACTCCCCGGCAACGGCGCCAATTGCTTGAATGTAAAAAGTGATGTGCGCAAAAGTCTCCCAAGCGTAGGATTCTAATGGTCGTCAAGCAACGAAACTAGGGAGTACCTAGGTCATATCCACAGGGAGTGGAATAGGCTCTAGTGAGTCTTAGATAATGCTACCCAAAGAATGCAAATAAAAGTGTAAAATATTGGGGTTTTGATTAGTTGTTGAGAATTGTGCCAAATCAATGGCAAGGTTTGAAATGAGAGCTTGCAAGTAGAAGAGAGGATGGGTTCCATGGATTCATTATTTCCTAACCTAGGTTTAATGGTTTCTCAAATGGTACACATTCAATAATCCATGTGACAAATGGTTTTGAATGGAATATTTAATAATAGAAGCTCGAGATAATAAAACAAATGATGGAATACAACATAATACTCATTTTGACATTTTCACAAACACATGGAGTGCATATGTGCTCATCACCAAAATACAACATCTCACCGGTCATATTTTGGTCATGAATATGAATCCATGTGGTTTCAAAAGAGAAGAGAGTAGAAGGAGCCACATTCCATTATCATTAAAGCTTGAAGAATAAGAAGACACATTTTACCTAGGGTTTGGAGAAGAACTCCACCATAGAACCCTCCTTGGTTGTTTAGCTAGCCATCAAGAAGAAACAAAGCACCAACACAAACAATAAATGCTAAAGAGAAGTAAATGCTATCT
Source organism: Hamamelis virginiana (assembly GCA_017140935.1). Lineage (NCBI taxonomy): Eukaryota > Viridiplantae > Streptophyta > Magnoliopsida > Saxifragales > Hamamelidaceae > Hamamelis > Hamamelis virginiana. The sequence continues at coordinate 3,755 of JAESVK010001294.1, forward strand.
ATTAAGTGATCCAAAAGGAATGTACCTTACAAACTTGAGATTAAAATGAAGATAAACAACCTACACTAGGGTTACAAAGTGAGAATAACAAGAAAATGAGAAGAAACTAGCCTAACTACCAAGATTTCATCCAAAACATGAAGAAACTAAGCTAAACCTAACTAAACCCTAGAAAATAACCAAAAACCTAGTCAAGAACAAGTAGAGACAAGTTGGGGACCCTCTCTCAGCTGCCAAGTGAAGTATTTATACCCCCATTAAGGGTTACAATGAATTGGGGACAAAAGACGGGAGTGCCACTGATAAAAGACATGAATTACAAGTGAATCTGCGAAATCCCGACCATTTGTACCGGTATAGGGGAATTTGTACCGGTACAAAAACTCACTGCCAGCATGAACAGTATTTTGTACCGGTACACCAATTCCTGTACCGGTACAAATTTGCAGAAATGCTGAGAATGGCTTAATTACAAGCTTGACACATCGCCAACTCCTCGAATGCTTCCATGGATGAGACGGGCTTCACCGCTCCTCAAAATAGAAGAAAAATGGCGGGCAGCAACGGCGGGGAAAGAACTGAACCTTGCTCAAATGCATGCAAAAACTGGGGAAAAATGCATCGTTCGACACCCAAGGTCCTGAAACAAGGAAAATTCATCAAACGCACCTATTCCACACATAAAGCATCCCAAATGCATGTAAAAAGCAATGATAGCACAGTAAATAACATGTGAAATATGAGTCAAACAGACTCAAAGTGAACGAAGGCCTCTCGATCCCTCGGGATAGGTGGCTGGTTCACAGTTACTTTTTTTTAAAAAAACCAAAACCCCCTTCCCTTTCTTTTTTTTGTCGTCCAAAAGAGAAACCCGGGAGGGAGAGTGAAGTCGGAAGAGAAAGAAAGAAGTGGGAGATGCCGTGGTGTTCGCCGGAGCTTCACGTCGCCACCGTTTCGCCGAAAAGAGGTAAGTTATAAGGGTTTAGGTGGTTTCCATGGTTTCCCTTCTCTTTAACAACTCTTTTGAATCATTTATGGGTTTAGAAGAGTGCGGGTTTGTGTTATTGGTGATTTTCGTAATTGTGGACACCCCATTTTTACCAATTATTTCTATCATATACTTATACAAATGATCAACTCGAAGAGTGAATTATTTGGTGAGGAATTGGCCCTGTAAAGACCAAATTGCCCAAATTGCCCTTTTCTGAGGAAAAGGACGATTCATTATTTCATGTGTACATTTGGATTGGAATCAACCCATTTGTATTGCATTCGACTTTTGAGGTGTTTTAGAACATCCCTGTAAATTTTCATGGCATTCAGATGAGAGCTCAATAGGTAATTAGGGTTTTTGCGACTTGAAGGGCATTTTCGTCCTTTTTCTCGTATAATTTCCGAATGACCTCCGAATTTGAAACGGATTGTTTCATTGAGTTTATATGGATGTGGGGAGTGTATTTGGAATGCCAATTGAACTTTTGAATGGTTGGGATAGATTCGCCCAAAATCGATCCCACGGGTAAGAATGAACTGAATTAGGGTTTTGTTCAAATTGACTGTGAATTGGTCGTTTTCACCAAAATTAAATATTTTCAAAACATGTTTTAAAGTACCAATTTCATATTAAAATCATGTTTTTAGAAGTGGTTCAAGCCTAATTGATCAATTTTGCAAAACAATGAATGGTCATATGACCAATTTTGGCACAATCGGGTCAATTGGCTAGCTTTTTGCTAAAACCCTTGACCATGGTCAATTGATTTTAACCCAAAAACATTCAAAAAATGTGGAGGATCAAAACACGGTCGTTTTGAGCCCTGAACCATCGGATTTGGATCAAATTTGACCAAAATATGGCCAAAATTCGAAAAACCTAAAATTTGGGGAAGCAAATTTGGGAGGTCAGCTTAGTGACCGTCCTAGCTAGGACGGCCAACCGTCCAGCCAGGACGGCCAACCGTCCAGCCCTTGGACGGTCACCAGCATACTCGAGCTCATTTTGTATTTTTAGCATGTTTGAAACTTTCCCACTTTGTTTGGCCGATTTGGTTTGTTCTTTTGGAATAAATTCGAAGGGTTTTCAGCTGGCAAACCCTAGCATGATTAATTATAAACCCTAGGATTATTTTTAGATAATTAAATCCCCACCATTCAAGGATTTGAACCCTAGCTCTATATATACTACACTATGGAGTTAGAGAGGGAGGAGGAGAATTTTAGGGTTTTTGGGAGAGGAGGCTACAGATTTTTTGGGCTCTTCATTCTTACACCATTGAAGGGGTAAGAACTCAAGGCTAGGAGCTTGAAGGAGGCTAGCCAAGAAGGAGATTGAAGGGTAAATCCTTAACCTTGACTCTCATTTTTCATGATTTCTTACATAGGTTTATGAGGCTACGGTGTAAGTCCTTTTGATTTTCATATAAGATGGATTCTCTCTTCCTTTTCTTTCTACTATGAGTATGTTTAACATGATAGGGTTAGTTTTATTCGTTATTTCATGTCATATGTATGATTAGGGTTAGTCTTGGTGTTATTTTATGTAAGCATGTATGATTAGGGTTAGTTTCATTATGAGTACATGTTAGTAAGCATATTAGGGTGTCTTTTATTGTGATTAAATGCATGTTAGGATTAGTTTTTGTTATGATTTTATGTGTAGATGTGTAACGCCCCAACCTAACAACCGTACCGACCCTTCCGGATAGGTCAACACGTGTCAAGATAGAGGTACAACTTGACCTGCTCATTCATATATCCTCACGAGAGCCGAGAAATATAGGTATAATTAAGAATATGAAATGTTATGCTCATACAAATGTCCCAAACGTCTTATACAATAATAATAAATCAAATTATATTAATGCCAACATCCCTGGCAGATAGGCTATGCCACAAACAGTGACAAATCCTGTTATTAAGGAAAACATAGATAATACACATCTCAAAATTATGCAGGTCCTAATGCAGAACATATCATGCAGTTATCCAACAACCCTCGAGTGGAGGCTTGTCCAAACCAATGATGCACCCCCAAGCCAACCTGAAATCTGCTGCATAAAGCAGGGGTGAGCTTCCACTTGCTCAGTAGGAATAAGATAACCTCTACAAATAACAATAATACAGTGATACATGGAATATTTTAAATAAACGTAGTTTCTATAACGTTTATAAAACAGTAGATAACGCAGTTATAAACTTGTGTGGTCTTTCAATGATAAGCTTAAGTCAAGAAGTTATATATTCAGTCCAAAGTTCAATAACGTAAATGATGTGGGTTTTGAACAGTTATAAATGCAATATAATGCCCATCAATTTCGAAGACCAGGCTCACGGAACGTATATCAGGACGTTGTTCTAGGCTAACCAGCCTCCGGCACAACGACAGCCGAAACCGACCACTACGGGGTCTGACCTCTCGAGGATAACCGATCAGTTGCCTAAAACACATGGCCAACTGTCGAGCCACTACGGGGCTATATACTTCGGGTCCGCACTAAGGCTCCACCCAGGACCATGGGCCCATAAATAATCTCCCTGTATACCAACCGAGCCTAAACCATGCATAACAGCACGATAATATAAATCATTTTCAAATGGGCGAGAGAAGCAATAAGAATGTACTTTTTAAACCAATTTCCAAAGCCAGCAGGTAAAGTTACAAATATGTGGCATATATTAAAGTATCGAGTGTTATTTCAAAATAATCATAACCATTATCCAAAAATAGGAGTGAAATGGATAAACCATGTGCCATCATCTTATATACAAAATAATCCTCAAGACACGTCATATTCAAATACATATATATATATATATTCACTTTTGTACCCTGGCTGATTCCCATTTCGAAATATTCAATCCAACCCAAAAGTCAAGGAAACAGTTGTAAGAAAATCTCAACATCTTTCTTTTATATAGATATATCTAGAAAATCAGGCGTATGAGCTTTAGACCAAATATTTATATTGTGTAGGTATAAACAGTTATCACTATATGCCCTTATCAAGTGTTTCCATAAAACCTGCATTTGGAAAGCCTGTTCCCCAGTTTTATATACACATACACGTAATACCCAGGTCTAAGTAGTTTGCCAGGAAATATAGACAAGTTCTCAAAACGTTTCATTTCTGTGCCTTAGTTCTCATTTCATAAACATGCCACACAATTTAATAGTCTTTAAACTAGTATATTCCATGTATCTATTTAACAAGCTGATAATCCGTAAGGTTCTCAAACATTTGTAAGTTATACCATTCTCAAATGTGTTTAACATCTATGTTCATGTAGTTCTCAAAAACAGTTGTAAAACAGACATATTATCATTATAGTAAGAGGTTACTTATCCCTACCTCAATGCAATTGTGGTTTCCAACCCATGCGGCTCCACGAGCCTCCCAATACAATGCCTGATGCACCCGATGCAAGTGGTCCTCCAAAGGACCCAATCACAACTGAGAAACAAAGAACAATGCAAGCAAGAAGAATCAAAAGAAAGCACAAACATCCACAGTTCAAAAGTAAAGTAATACAACTCTCAAAACTGCTCACTCGTAACCCTAAGGGTTTAAAACCCCAAAACGCCAAACCCAAGACTTTAAAACTTCTGAAACACATCCCCATCTTATCAAGATGCCACACATTGAATTCCATGGCCAAAAGCAAAGCGGATTTGAGGATATAGGCCAAGGAAGACAAAGTGTGCACATGAGGGGTAAATCTGGTATTTACCAAAATAACTCTCTTTCCAAAAATAATTTGACCTTAAAACCATAAAACTTAGAAAGTAGACTTCATAAGCTTTTCGTGCATATAAAATATGCCCAAAACGGAGTCTGTATGCAAAAGATATGAAGAGGTAAAGAATTTAAGAAAATCAAGAGGAAAAGCATCATTATCGATAATGGCTATATGCATTATCGGTAATGCAGGCCTTCTGTTCAAGCTGCCCAAAGCATTACCGATAATGCCTATAGCCACTATCGGTAATGCACTTGGTGGAAGCACGCACTTCGGCTGCAACAGAGTTCGAGCCTCATTTATCTTACTCAAAGTGCATATAAACTTCAAATTATCATTTCAAAACTCAAATAACTTCTCATGAGTATAGCTTTAACTCAAATAACTTGAATCCATCAATCTTAATCTCAAAACAACAAGCAATATGCTTGAATCTACCGTGGGCAGCATTCAAACTCAAGAATAAACCCATACATGCTTAGATTAATACATGAAATCCTCCAAATCACCGCTACTCAGTTTCGCCACAATTAAAACTACTTCTATACAATTTTTAATATATGATAATTATCATTAAAACCCTTGTAAGTTTGAAATCCACCTTGAAATAAAAAGACTTGAAGTTTAAAGTCCCAAAACAGGGAACAAAAGCTTGGGTTCTTCAAAACTTAACTTTAACCCAAAATAAATTCTTTCAAAACCTAAATAAACTTACATGCAGCATGAACCAAACTTGTTTTGTCATCAAAACTCCAAGTAGAAGCTTAAAACAGAGCAGCAATGGATGCTGCTCAACGTCAACCTCAACATAGTCCTAAATAAAATTAAAACTCATATTCAAAGCCCAACTCAGCCATGAAACTTCCCACATAAAATTATCTAGACTTTCTTGTTCAAAGTATATTACCAAAATCAGAAATTTTTAAGAGAAAAGATCAAAACCCACATTTTGAACCCAAGTCAGCCATTTAAACTCAAAACCAGAAATTTAAAATGCATGCATCTGAAATTTACAAAATTTAAGAACCCAAAACAGTTTCAAAGGTTGAATCCCAGCAGCCATAGTTGCTGCTCATCAATCATCCCTGTCATAGCATCTTCAAACATTTATACACAACCAGAAATCCAAAACCACACCATGTGTTATTTGGAAAAACCGTTCCAAAAACCCATATTGCCGATCATCACTACAGATTCAACATGCAAGGTTTCCAATCCACATTGATCCACAAAAATTCATCTTATAAACATAGATTTAACTACACGAAGCCATCTAAACAGTAAATAGGTGAGTTTTGAAAAAGTGTACATCAGATTTAAGAGCAAAACCGAAAAACCATATTTTTCTTGCATGCGTGTGAAAACCCAAATGCAGAAATAAATTCAGTTATGGATCCATCTTCCAGCAACCTTAAAACTCCATGTATGTTTTAAAAGATCCATTTTTAAAACCCATAATCATGCATTTGTGTTTTAAAACCCCAAATCAATTTGTAAGTAATTGAAATCTGCATTGAATTCCTTCATCAAAACCTACCAAAACTGAAAATAAATAGCATTAAACACCAGGGCTCTTTCTTCCATCCACAACAGACCCAAGCTCAGATCCGAAATCACATTTTTGTCACAAATCAGAAGCTAAAATTGGAGGTTCAGACCCAAACTCACGAGACCCAAAACATAAACCCACACGTCTGCAACCATAGTTGCAAAACCCCTTTTAAATTAAATTTAAGGGGCATAAATCCCTCACCAAATCAGCATGCAAGATGATGACATTCTAACTCTACAAAAACAGTGGAGGATCCGAGGGATAGAAGAAGAAAACGGTATGAAAAGTGACTAGGAAGTTTGAACTTACCTTTAAATGGAGGAAAGAAGGTGGTTCCGGCAAGCTTTCCGGCCAACAGTCCGGCCAGCCACTCTCCTATGCTCACGGCCCCTCTCGATCTTGCACTCTCCCTCTCGATCTCGCACTCTCCAGCTTGACCCCATTCTCGGTTCTCTCTCTATTTGATAGAAACCAAGGTTGAAAGAAAATAAAGATAATAATAATAAAGAGGAGAGCAGCCCACGGTTTTTTTTGCTAAAAATGGGGCTTGTTTTGCAGATTTTATTATTATTATATATATAAAAGTTTAAAATCCAACTTCTTTAAATTATATATCACTCCAAAACTTAATTAAAACTCACAAATAAATAAATAAATAAATAATCACACTTTGTTAAATTATGAAATTACCCCAACTTTCTTTAAAATATACAAATAAGCATATAGAAATTTTTGGGTTATCACAAGATGCATGATTAAAATTAGTTTTATTGTTGTTTATGTGTAGATGCATGATTAGAACTAGCTTTGTTATTATTTTATGTTAGAATACATGTTTAGGGTTGTTTAGTTTAGTTATTATTTTATGTTAGAATGCATGTTTAGGGTTGTTTAGTTTAGTCATTATTTTATGTGAATATGCATATTAGGGTTAATATGTATGATTAGGTTAGCATTGTTGTGATTTATGTTAGTATGCATGTTTAGGATTAGTTAGTTTTGTCGTGATTTTATGTATGCATGCATGAGTAGGGTTAGATTTATGGTTATTTTGTGTACAAGCATGTTAAAATAAATATTGGTGTATTCATATTGTTATTTGAATCTCTCGATGTTTAATTGATGATTTTAATGATAACATGAGTATATTAGTATGTTATTTCGACATGTGATGAGTCTTGAGTCTTTTTGTTTATGTTTTATATGATTATTTAAACACTTGCCATGGATTTGATCATTTGAATATGAAAAATGTGTACGAGGGAGCGTGCAAAGGTGAAATCCTTCCCTTGTGATTTTTTTATGATTATTTAAAGCACTCGGCTTGGATTTATTGGTTTGAATATATAAAATGTGTACGAGGGAGCGTGCAAAGGTGAGATCCTTCCCTTGTGTTTAAATTAATTATCTAAGCATATTTTTGTGTAGTTTTTGATATGTTTTGCAAGGTAATTTAATCAAGCATGATAGATTGTATGCTAGGGTATTTATTCATTATTAACCATGGATTAAGAATGATTTTTAGGCCATTAAAAGTGTATATTCAAATCTGTCCAGATTTGGATATATACTTTAAAATGGTTTAATTATCATTTTTAAGCCATGTTTTGCATGATTTTTGTAGTTTATTTTGTATATTCATATAGAAAGCATGCTAGGACATTTTCACATTTTTTATTCTTTATTTTCATGATTTTTAGAGTGGTTAAAGGTTAATGCTCAAATCTGTCCGGATTTGTTTATGCCTTTAAATCACTTCTAAAAATCATTTTTAGGCAAAATCCAACTTAGAAATATGCTTAGGCTCACATAGATTAATTAGTGTGCATTTAGGGGCATTTTCATGCATTTTTAGAATTAATTACATGCTTATTTGTTTAAATTTCAGCATGCATTGCATTAGTATTTTTAGGTTTTTAGATTAACTTTAGGGCTAGTTAGAGACCCTAGGCTAGGAAGGTTACTTGACCTTCCCTAGGAATTTCCTTTGTTGTAAAAGTCATACTCATATTTGAGTATTTTAATCGATTTGATTGTCTATCTTCGAGAGATTTTCTAAAAATGATTTTGATATAATAAACATGATTTTATGAGATATTTGATTATTAAATGATTTTCAAAAAGATTCGAAATGTTTTAAAGATTTTTACTTTGGAATGAAATTCCTACCCATATGATTTGTTTTCTTAAAAATCTTTGAAAAAGATTTTTAATTGGAATTGAATTCTAAAGATAAGAGTTATTTGGAATATTTGGATTTTATGAATATCTTTAAATTTGAAATGATTTCAAATAAATGATTTTGAAAGAATAAAAACTCTCGAAGTCAGAGTCTTGAATTAGGTTGAAATACCTTTGATGATGTGATCGATTACAATAGGAGAGTCCTAGGGTAGTCGAACTACGTAGACTTTGATACTTGCTAGGTGATACTAGTAAGTTACGTAGGCTCTAATAGGGCTCAAGTCCGCCCTAGGATGCCCGTAGGGTGTCCTAGGTTCTTAGGGTTTGTTTGTATTTTTTTTATTTATTAATATAACTAATATAGATAATGCATTTATATCACTATTTTTTGGTTGATTAGATTATTTAGGATTGTTTGCATTAAGGATTTAAATAGCCCAAATAAATTAGAAGTCCTTTAATTAGGGCGAGGTGGGTGCCTACAAGCGAAAGCTTGGAACTTTCCCACGTCGTAACCTAGCCCCCGGATCCAACTCTGGTTTGTAGACTGCTTTTCCATTAATGGAGTTTGTTTTATTGAAAATAAAATATTTTTATGGTTTCCTTATTCCTTAAAAATAAGGTGGCGACTCCTTTGTTTGTTTTCTAAACCCCCCTAATCACATCGTCTGGTGATGATGTGGACACCTAAGCCCCGCCACGAGGCTGGTCCACAGAACTGGCGACTCCGCTGGGGATTTCGAGGGCTAAACTTCAATTAATTTAATTGGGCTATTTAATTTCTTAAATTAATTAAAATCAACCACTTGCATTTGTGTGACTGCATATCATTTTAGTTATATTAGCTGCATGTCATTGTGTGATAGGACGATGTTGCCTTGCCAAACGATGGTCTAGTCCTGATCCCTGTCTCCACTCGACACTAGGGCAATCATGACAAAGCCATCAACCTATTGTCAAGTACCCTTCGGGGTATATCAATGACCAATCAGTACTCTTTGACCCACGCGGCACGCCATGTGTCACATGTGGTTAGGTATATGGATTGGTCTGCAATAGGAACCTTTGAACCCACCTTTTTCATTAGTCCATGTAGACAGCCAAGTAGGACACTCTACCCCACAGTGCTTGCACACACCTGTTATGCTGCCGAAATTTCGATACGCAATTGTATTGTTATGCTGCCGAAATTCCTTTTGGTATTTAACTGTACCGTTATGCTGTCGAAATTTTCCCTTGACACATACCTACGCCGTTATGCTGCCAAATTTCTTTTAGCACATAATTGCGTCGTTATGTTGCCGAAATTGTCCCAATTTGATGTGAGCCTTGTTTGTGAATGCTAGAACTTAGGGATATGTACCCTTAGATAAACTTCGATATTTTTAATATAGGCCCTTTATTTTAAGGATTTTGGTCCTTAGAATGAAAGGACTATTTTGAGGATGGAAGAGAATTTTCTAAAGGTACATACCCTTTTCTGTGATTAGGTTGTTTTGGCTTGTTTTGACTAAGACTTTCGATTCAAAGGAAAGTGCCCTGAGAATGAAAGACTGGTCCTTGGAATTGCTCTTCGAGCCCTGTTTGGTCAGTCATGTTTTATTTCCCTATTGGTGATTTCGATTTATTTCCTAATTTCAAAGGAAATGCCCTTGTGAAATAGGGAAGTGAGTTGGAATTATGATAGGACGGTTTTCTCCTTTCTCTTTCTTTCTATTTGGATAGCACCTCTTTGATAGTCTGTCAATAGGTTTTGAGCATCATGGACTCGTCCATTTTTTCTAAAAAAACTCATTTCATGGTATAGAATTCTGGCCTGGCGTCGTGATTCTAGAGGGCGTCTTTTCAGTATCGAACCCCCAACCACACCCACAATGGCTGATGGAGAATCCAGTACCACTGCTACAGTGTTGAATGCTATCATGGACCGAATTGATGCCCTGGCCTGTGAGACTGAACATATTAAGAAAATGTCCCAAGATAAATAGACCAGTACAGATCAGGATAGGGAGGCCCACTTAGAGAACCCGAAGAGTACTTATGATCCACCTATCCCGGCCCAAGTTGATGACAGTGCCAAGGCCCAGGCAGGAGCCAAGTCTAAGCCCATCAATCTGGATGGCAAGCCCAGTGGATCAAGATTCCTCTCTGGGGATCCGATCTTGTTGTCGAGTAAGGTTGAAGCCTTAGAGAAAGCCCTGAAGGGGATACGTCGGTCTGACGACATGGTTGATGTGACATCTTTTTCATTGTTCCCCAAGGCCCGTATGCCATTCAGTTTTAAGATGCCGGAATTAGAGAAGTTTGATGGGATGGGTTGCCCTAAAACCCATTTGAAGATGTATGTGAGGGCGATGCAACCTCGTGGAGCTGATGATGAGCTGTTGGCTCAGATGTTTCATGAATCACTGAAAGGGTCAGCCTCGAAGTGGTTTTTATCCTTAGATAAGACTAAGTTGAAGACATGGGAGGATGTTTGCAATGAGTTCACTAATCACTACAAGTACAACACTGAGATTGATGTGACTCGTAGGGATCTTGAGACTACTAAGCAGGAACCGAGGGAGAGTTTCTCTACCTTCATTTCCAGATGGAGGGCGAAAGCTTCGCAGATGACCCACAGGCCTACCAATGATGAGCAGGTGCAGATGGTGTTGAAGAGTCTCTTGCCCATTTACAACAAGTATTTGTTCTCACAGTATTTCCCTAACTTCAAAGCCCTTGTTATTGCCGGTACTCAAGTTGAAGATGCTCTGGCTAGTGGGGCTCTCAAGGCCGAAGAACCTTTCAGAAACCGCCAACCACCTCTCAACCGCAAACCTAACCCAGAAGTCAATGCCATTGCCCAACCTATTCAAGCTACCCAATCAAACCGCCCATTCCAAGCTAGAGAGCCGGCCCGCCAGTTCACCAATCTATACATGTCCCTAGAACGTGTCCTTGAGAAATTGAAGGCACGTGGTCTCCTCACCCCTTTGGAACCCCGGCCTCTTCCAGATCCATTACCCAGAAACTTCAAGGAGAATGAGTATTGTCAGTTCCACCAATCTAAGGGCCATCACACCAACCAATGCATGCGCCTTCGCCATGAAATCCAAGACCTCATTGACAAGAAAGTCATTGCCCCACCAAATCCACCAAGTCAACCAAATGTCACCAGTAACCCTCTTCCAACCCATGTTGTACCACCACCAGCTCAAATCAATGCCCTGGGCCTCGACGACCCAAAAATTCGTCACCCAATCCGCCCATATGTCCCACTCAAAACTACCTTAACCGAAGCCTTTTACCAAGCCCGGTCCCAAGGCCTCATTACCTCACTCATATCTCGCTTCCATAAGCCTTTTTGCCAGTACCACAACATCTTCGGGCATGACACGGAGAATTGCAGAGTTTTAGGGAAACTGATTCAGGATTTACTTGACGATGGAGAATTGTATAAGTATGAAGAACCTGAGCAACCTGAAGTTCTCGAAGAAGCTCCTAGAAGTGGGAATTCTCAACGTCAGTTGAAGGAGAGATACCTAGCGGGAGACCCGGAGGTCGGATTGTTAGGAGAATCGAGCGGCAAATTTGATTATTATGTGCTCTATTCATCAAGAAAGATGTCTGATGGACCTATCATTCCAACGGGATGGGATGATTTACCTGCAGAAGTTGAACCAGATATTCCTTCTTCACCTGAAGAGTTGAGTCAGGATATCTTGCGGGAACAGTTTGAGAATAGGACCTCTGCAGTTGCTAAGGTCACCGGAGAAGACGGAGAAGTTGTCTACCATGCTACTTACCCTAGATCCCCATGGGTTGATTCCCACAAATGGCCTAGTTCTGCCTATGCATCCACTGTTGACAGTGATTTGATCGGTATGATTGAATGGGAGGATCTCATGAGCACACCTGAGACCATAGAGAATCTGTGGGCCAGTGATGAGGAAGTAGACCATCTGACTCGAGGCGGACGTCATTTCAAGCCAGCTCATTTGGAAGTCGGTAATCCGTTGGAGGTCAGCGATCAGATGTCATAGAAGAAGATGAAGAAATACTGAAACAGTTGAAGAGAACACAGGCTAACATTACCATTTGGGGATTGCTTATGGCTTCGCAGAAACACAGGCAGACAGTGCTTCGTTTGTTGAATCAGGTGCAGGTTCCTATGGATACGTCCCCTGAAGGTTTGGTAGGTTTGGTAAATCCGGTTCATCATGGACCGTCCATCTCATTTACTGAATCTGACTTACCCGAGAGTGGGAGTAATCATCTGCAAGCTCTGTACATCACTGTGGATATTTTGGGAAAGAGAGTTCCTTCAGTCTTGGTTGACAACGGATCAGCGTTGAATGTGTGTCCGCTCAGTACTACTACTACTACATTGGGGATTGAACCATCTGAGTTTTCGCCATCAGGACAGACTGTCAGGGCTTATGACAACACTCGCAGAGAAGTTGTGGGAATGGTGACTCTTCCAGTTGTTATTGGGCCAGTTGAATTCAATGTTGATTTTCAGATCCTAGATGTGCCAGCCAGTTTTAATCTGCTTTTGGGAAGACCGTGGATTCATCCGACCTTGGCTGTACCGTCATCACTTCACCAGAAGATTAAGTTTTCTTATCAGGGGTCAGTGGTCACTTTGAAAGGGGATATGGAGATGAACCGAAATAGTCGAGTGCCAATCTGTGAGATCAGCCAGGAGTCATCAGAAGTGCTACTGTCAGGGTTCGAGTATGTACAGGCTATCGAAGGAGAGCCCGAGCAGAGGGAGTTGATACCTCTTGATTATAATCCTCATGGGAATCTGCATGTAGGACAGATCATGAAAGGAATGGGATTCTTCCCTGGAATGGGATTGGGCCGAAGGTTGCAAGGCATCGCTGAAGTTTTGAAGTACCCGTCTGCTATCCATCCTTATGGGCTAGGCTATCAACCCACTAAGGAAGATAAGAAGAAAATGACTCAAAAGAAAAAAGAGAAAGACTCCGCGAGGGCAAAAGGACGAACCCTTAACTCAACCCTTGAGCCATACAGACCAACTTTGAATAGGGCTTTCGTCAAGGAGGGTGATGACTTTCCATATTGTGGTTTCCCTGAACCGTGCTACCTTGAGGATCAGAAGATCAGTGTACCTGGGTTTGAGATTTTCTTCAGTGATGAATGGTGTTCTCCTATTGCTTCAGTGATCGATGATGCTATTACTAGTGAGACTGGTAAGGAAAAAAAGGATTGGGTTGAAGACCTTGATGCTAGTGCTATGACAGTTATGTTCGAGCAGGCGGTTCTGTGTCTCGAATTGCATACTTATGAAGTCGAGGCGATCTATCCAATTGAACCTACAACTCCACCCTTATCAAACTGGGGCTTTGAAGATTGTCCTTTCATCCATGATTGTGAGGGGATCGAGTCACTTCCATCTGATGATAACTTGTAGGTGTCTTCAGTAGAATAGGATTTCCCTGTTTTCTTTGTAGTAGTATAGGATTTCCTTGGTTTCAATAAAAACCTCAACCTCATTTGAAGAGGTATGAGTGTCAATTTGTTTCATCTTCTGTGTTCAGTTATTCAACTTTCAATTAATAAAAAAAGTATTCATTCTCTTCTCATCTCTCTTGCAGTATCTCTTTTTTATCATCTCCGAATTTGTATGGCATGAATATAGACCCGCGTGAGGATGTTCCCCCTGAGCTCGACGAGCAATATGGAAAGGGACACGCTCAACCTAACATGGATGAATTAATTTCAATCAATTTAGGGACGGATGAATTACCTAAGATAATTAAAATTGGATCAACACTGTCGCCGCAAGAGAGAGAATCATTGGTAGAGGTTTTGAGAGAGAACATTGAAGCTTTCGCATGGTCGTACCAAGATATGCCAGGCATAGATCCCGAAATTGTGCAACACTTCATCCCCACCGATCCGAACATGAAGCCGGTCAAACAGAAGTTGCGGAGAATGAAGCCAGAATGGGCCTTGAAGATTAAGGATGAGGTGATCAAGCAGATGAATGCCGGATTTCTACAAGTAGTGGAGTACCCAGAATGGTTAGCCAACATCGTTCCAGTGCCTAAGAAGGACGGGAAAGTACGAATGTGTGTTGATTTCAGAGATCTCAATAAGGCGTGTCCTAAGGATAATTTCCCTCTGCCTCATATAGATGTATTGGTTGACAACACTGCCGGCCATGCACTCTTGTCTTTTATGGATGGCTTTTCGGGTTATAATCAGATCAAGATGGCTTCTCAAGATATGGAAAAGACTGCCTTCATCACACAATGGGGAACATTTTGTTATCGGGTTATGCCCTTCGGCCTTAAGAATGCTTGTACGACATACCAAAGGATGGCTACCACACTACTGCATGATTTGATTCACAAAGAGGTTGAAGTATATGTGGATGACATGATTGTGAAGTCTGTAGATAGGGAAGGACATCTAGTTGCTCTGAAGAAGTTATTTGAAAGAATTATCAAGTACAAGCTGCGTCTGAACCCTCAAAAATGTGCCTTTGGAGTGACTGCTAGAAAGCTGCTTGGTTTTATGATCACACAGAGAGGGATAGAAGTAGATCCGGGGAAAATCAAAGCCATCATGGAGATGCAACCACCAAAGACATAAAAGGAAATCCGGGGATTTTTGGGAAGAATTTAGTTTATCAGCCGTTTCATAGCTCAGTTGACAACTATCTGCGAGCCGATTTTCAAGCTGCTAAAGAAGGATGTACCGACTAAGTGGAATGAAGAATGTCAATTGGCATTTGATACCATCAGAAGGTATTTGAGCAACCCACCAATACTGGTTCCCCCGCGACAAGGTGAACCGTTATTACTCTACTTAACTGTCACCGAAACCGCGATGGGAGCTATGTTAGCTCAATATCTTGAAGAATCCTTGAAAGAGAATGCCATCTACTATCTCAGCAAGAAGATGACAGATTATGAAGTGAACTATAGTGCTTTGGAAAAGACATGCATGGTGTTTAGCACATAATTCGCCCGTTTCTACTTGTCTTTTTGTACATTTTACCTGTTCTTCAACCCTAGTTTGGCGTGATTCTGGTATTTTTAATCTTTTCATTGTTTTTGAGCACGTGCAGGTTGCATGGTGCTAATTCCATTCTTTTGAAGGTATTCGATGAATGCCGAAGGTTTTCATCCACCTACCACAGCTTGCAAGCACATTCTCATGACCATGGTGTGCATTTATGGAGCGTTCCCCGTCAAAACCTCGCCCAAGCAAGTCACTCGCTCATTTCCAAGGCATTGAAGGATCAAGTACCTTTGGAGAAGGTTTTCATGATCATACGATCATTCGGGGCAAGCGAGGACGAAGCGAGGAACCTTGGAAGTCAAAACAGGGCAAAACAGGTAAAACTGCAGAGGGGGTACCGGTCCCACATTGGGGGGTACCGGTCCCACTTATGCAGTAGAGATTGGCACCGGTCCCACCTTGGGGGGTACCGGTCCCAATGTTCGGGAAATCACCCGGGCCTTTTGTAAATCCTTCCAAACTCATGGGTATTCTCGTCCATTCATCCCCATGTCTGATGCCCTTATGGGGGGGGTATTTAAAGCACATTTGCAGCTGTTGGGGGACATTCTCTCTTGTTCTTAGCTTAGTTTTCTAGGGTTAGCATAGTTTTTGGGGTTTTTTAGCTTAGTTTAGCTTGTGTTCTTGGATTTCTAGCTTAGTGTAACTTGGTTTGTTGTTTAATCTTGTTAATCTTACCTTGTAATCTCTAGTTTAGGTTGTTATTTTCCATTTTCATCACAAAGTTGTAAGCTACACTTGTTCTTGGTTCATTTATTACAAGCATTTACTTGTTTTCAGTTTTTATGGTTGTTTATGGTTATGTTCCTCTCATTTATGGCTAGCTAAGCATTTAAGGAGGGTTCTTTGGTGAAGTTCCTCTCCAAAACCTAAGGTAATGGTGGTTTCTCAACTCAAATGCTTTAAAGTTAATGGAATACTAGCTTCTTCTACCCTCACTTCCTTGTGAACCCATATGGAGTCATATTCATGACCAAGATACGACTTGTGAGAGGTTGTATATTGGTGATGAGCACATATGATCTTCATGTGTATGCTAAAATATCAAGATGAGTAGTGAAGTTGCATTCCATCATTTGTTCTATGTTCTTGAGCTTTTATTGTTAAAATCTTTCCATTCAAAGCCATATGTCACATGGACCATTTGAATGTGTATGTGTGAGAAACCACTAAGCCTAGGTTAGGAAGGAACGAATCCATAGAACCCATCCTTTCTCTCATTTACAAGTTTTCAAATCAAATCCTTGCCATTAATTTGGCACAAAAATCACAATCAAACAAATCCCATATTTACTTGTGTTATTACATTCATTGGGTAGCATAACCTAAGAATCACTAGAACCTATTCCACTCTCTGTGGAAATGACCTAGGTACTCCTAGTTTTATTGCTAGACGATCATAAGACTCCTACGCTTGGGAATCTCATGCGCACAACACTTCAATTTACGTCCAAGCAATTGGCGCCGTTGCCGGGGAGTGGCGAGCGTTCTAGTTGATTCGGAGAGAGAGCTAGTGGTAATTTGCAATGACATTGCAAATCCGGTAAGTTTTCTCACCTCTTTTACTTTATGCAAAAATTCTTTGTGTATATAACTCTTGTAAATATCATTTTGGTTGAGGTGGAATTAGTGCATGTCGGCGTGGGCTCGGGATGAGCAAAACCGACTTGTAAGAATCACACCTCAACAAGCCCCTAGTAATCCAATTGCAAGACCACTATTTCACTTACCTTCCACTCCTTCAATGGAGCATACTGAAAATCAACAAATTCCATTTAATCCAAATGACCAAGGGTTGCACCACAACCCTCAAAGACCTTATGACACTCCGCTGCAAGGAGATGGTGTTGTTCCGCCGGCAACCCCGGCGGTGGGAAGGGGGAATCCTAATCCCCATGCTCAACCTCATAGAGAGCCCCCTGTCCCTTTGGCTAATTTAGGAAGGACTCTTAGGGAGATTTTGAGACCTACAAGAACCACTACACCCTCATGTATTTGCCTACCTCAAGAGGCCCATAACTTTCCCATGAGACCGGAGATGATTCGTCTTCTCCCTGAATATAGAGGGTTCGATTCTGAGAATCCCTATACATACATGAGAGACTTTGAGGATGTGTGTAGCGCGTTTCTTTCTACAGGATCGCCTATACATATCATATGCTTGGTTTTATTTCCTTTCTCTCTTAAGGACAAAGCGAAAATATGGTTTCATTCTCTAACCCCTAATTCCATCCACACTTGGAGTGATATGCAACGCATATTCCTAGATAAATTTTTCCCTCCGGGGCGCACCAATGCACTATTGAGAGCAATCCAAAACTTTTCTGAAAAACCGGGCGAATCCTTTGCAACTGTGTGGGAAAGATACAAAGAGCTTCTTAATGCTATTCCTCATCATGGTTTGGATATAGGCCAAATCATTGGCTATTTTCATCAAGGTCTTTCTTTGGAAAACAAACAATATATCCAAATGATGAGTGGGGGACAGTTTTATGAGAAGAGCCCTGAAGAGGCCATACAGTGTTTTGATTCAATAGCAGAGAACGCCCGGAATTGGGAAACAAATTCGTCTCTTGATGCCGCTAGAGTGCAAAGTGTGCCCGTTGGAGGAGGAAAACATCATGTGAAGGATAATGATGACCTCCAAGCCAAAATAGCTAGCTTGACTAGGAAGTTAGAGGCCATAGAGCTCCAAAAAGTGAGTGAGGTGAGCACCATACCCAAAGTGCCTACGGCACCTACGGGACCTAGGATGGAGGACTTGTGCATAATTTGCGATGACCCCACTCATTCCACCCAAGATTGCCCTAACCTTCCCCAAGTTAAAGGAGCCATTCAAATTGAGCAAGCTAATGCTCTCAACTACCAAAGGAAGCCCTTCAACTCTCCATTTTCTGAAACTTATAATCCGGGGTGGAGTAAACACCCCAATTTTAGTTGGAAGAGTGATGGAGGAAATGCTTCCTCAAGCCAAAGCAACCCAAATCCAAATCCTTTTCAAAATAACCAAGGTTTTCCAAATCAAAATTTCCAAAATCAAAATTTTCAAAACCAAGGTTTTCAAAATCAAGGTCAAGGTCCCAACTACCAAGGTCAAGGGTTTCCATCAAACCCTAACCAAAATTTTGGTCCACCACCGGTCAACTCATACCTACCACCCCACAAGAGGAACTATGATGATGTGATTGCACAACTTGTGCAAGGTCAAGCTCAAACCAATCAAGCCATAGGGGATATGAGAACCCAATTGACTAAGTTGACCACCACCTTGGGTGCACTTCAACAAGAGAAGGGAAAGTTTCCCTCTCAACCCGTGCAAAATCCACAAGGTCAACATAGCATTGGATCCTCAAATTCCAATGAAGGGAATCATGAACATGCTAAGGCCATCACCACTCTTCGAAGTGGAAAAATCATTGACAAAACCATTCCACCCAAAGATTCCAACAAAGAAGTTTCTAAAAATTTACAAAAGGAATCTAAGGGGGATGAGAAAGAAATTGAAAATGAGCCTAGCATTCCCAAACAAAATGGTGTTGATATTGGTTCTAGCCAAGAGAGGGCTAAATTCATTCCTGCCGCCCCTTTTCCTCAAAGACTTAGGGCACCTAAGAAATTGACCAATCATGCGGAAATCTTTGAATTGTTCAAACAGGTAAAAGTCAACATACCTTTGTTGGATGCTATTAAACAGGTGCCCTCGTATGCAAAATTCTTGAAAGACTTGTGTACGGTAAAAAGGAATTTGGGTGTGCATAAGGAAGTTTTCATGACCGAGCAATCCACATCCCTCTTGCAAAACACTTTGCCCCGTAAATACAAAGACCCCGGGACCCCTACCATAGAAATAACAATAGGAAGTTCCAAAGTGGGTAGAGCTTTAGTAGATTTGGGGGCAAGTGTCAATTTGTTGCCATATTCTGTTTATGTGGAGTTGGGGTTGGGAGAACTAGAGTCGACCGGGATCAAACTTCAGCTAGCTGACAGGAGTGTTAAGATACCTAGGGGAGTAGTGAAAGATGTGCTTGTGCAAGTAGATAAATTCTATTTCCCTGTGGATTTTGTGGTATTAGAGACCCACCCTGTAGTAGATCAAGGGAGTCAATTCCCTGTGATTCTAGGTAGGCCTTTCTTGGCCACAGCTGATGCTTTGATTCAGTGTAGGAGTGGGTTGATGACCCTTACCTTTGGAAACATGACTGTGAACTTGAATATTTTCAACTTGATAAGGGAAGTGGGGGAAGATATGGAGGATGAGGTGCATGAGGTGAGTAGGATAGATACCTTAGTGCAGCACCAATGGGATCTTTCCGCCCATGATGATCCCTTACAGTCTTGTTTGGTGAGTGAGGTTGTTGATGATGTGGAGGTGAGTGATGAGATGGAGTTTCTATACTCCATGCTCAATGAAGAGGAAGTTATGGAAGTGAATGGGTGGGTGCCTCGCTTCGAAGCATTGCCACCCATTGAGAAAAGTCTTGTCCCATCTAGTATCCAACCACCGGAGTTAGAGTTGAAACCCTTGCCCTCTGATTTGAAATATGTGTATCTAGGTGACAATGAGACCTATCCCGTGGTCATTTCTTCTCACTTGGAGATTGACCAAGAGCGTAAATTGTTGGAAGTGCTTAGAGACCACAAAAGTGCCATAGGTTGGTCCATTGCCGACCTCAAGGGAATTAGTCCCTCTCTTTGCACTCATAGAATTTATCTCGAGGATGATGTCAAACCTTCCCGCCAACCTCAAAGAAGATTGAATCCCATAATGAAGGAGGTTGTGCGAAAGGAAGTTCTGAAGTTGTTGGATGTGGGGATAATCTATCCTATAGCGGATAGTAAGTGGGTGAGTCCTATACAAGTGGTGCCCAAGAAGTCGGGTATTACTGTTGTAGAGAATGAAGGGGGTGAATTGATTCCCACACGAGTCACCACGGGGTGGCGAGTGTGCATTGACTATAGGAAGCTAAATTCATCCACTAGGAAAGACCACTTCCCCTTACCCTTCATTGACCAAATCCTAGAGAGAGTAGCGGGACATGCCTTCTATTGTTTTCTAGATGGATATTCGGGGTACAACCAAATAGAGGTTTCCTTAGAGGATCAAGAAAAGACTACTTTCACATGTCCCTTTGGGACATTTGCCTTTAGGAAAATGCCTTTTGGTTTGTGTAATGCGCCTGGTACCTTCCAGAGATGCATGACAGGGTTGTTTAGTGACATGGTGGAAAAGATTGTTGAAGTTTTCATGGATGACTTCTCAGTCTTTGGGGACTCTTTTGATAGTTGCTTGGAGAACCTATCTAAGGTTCTAGAAAGATGTGAGGAGAAAAACCTTGTGCTGAATTGGGAAAAGTGTCATTTCATGGTGACACAGGGAATAGTCCTAGGACATATTGTGTCGTCTAGGGGAATAGAGGTTGATAAGGCCAAGATTGAATTAATTGCCAAACTTCCCTCTCCTAAGACTGTAAAAGAGGTGAGATCATTCCTAGGACATGCTGGCTTTTATAGGAGGTTCATTAGGGGATTTAGCGGGATTGCGCGACCCTTGTGTAATCTCTTGGGCAAGGACGTTCCTTTTGAGTGGGGGCATGATTGTGAGGTCGCTTTTTGTAAATTGAAAGAAATGCTAATTTCACCTCCTATCATGTAAACACCCAATTGGAATTTGCCTTTTGAAATCATGTGTGACGCCAGTGATTTTGCCATAGGAGCGGTGTTAGGTCAAAGGGTGGATAAAAAACCACATGTCATTTACTACGCTAGTAGAACAATGAATGATGCCCAAAGAAACTATACAACTACTGAGAAAGAGTTGCTAGCGGTGGTTTTTGCCTTAGACAAGTTTCGGTCGTACATCCTAGGTTCACCCATTCTAGTCTTTACGGATCATGCGGCATTAAAATATCTTTTGACAAAACAAGATGCCAAGCAAAGACTAATTAGGTGGATTCTACTCCTCCAAGAATTCAATTTAACAATCAAAGATAAAAAGGGAGTTGAGAATGTTGTCGCCGATCACTTGTCTAGGATCTCCTTTGATGATTCTGCTAACACCCTTCCCATATCTGAGACCTTCCCTGATGAGCAACTGTTTGCTCTTTCCCAATGCCCTTGGTTTGCGGACTTAGTGAACTATCTTGTGACTGAACAGATTCCTACCCATTGGAATGCCCAGGATAGGAAGAAATTTTTGAGAGAGGTGCAAAAGTACTACTTTGATGACCCTTACCTCTTTAAATATTGCCCTGACCAAATATTGAGAAGATGTGTGCCGGATATTGAAATACCGAGTATCATGTCATTTTGTCATAGTGAGGCATGTGGGGGTCATTTCTCTGCTAGGAAGACAGCCGCCAAAATCTTACAATGCGGTTTCTATTGGCCTTCCTTGTTCAAAGACTCTTTTGAGTTTTGCAAGACCTGTGAGCGTTGCCAACAATTAGGGGGAGTTACTAGGAGACACATGATGCCCCTCACACCCATCATAGTTATAGAAATTTTCGATTGTTGGGGCATCGACTTTATGGGACCTTTCCCATCCTCCTTTGGTAACCTGTACATCTTACTGGCAGTGGACTATGTGTCCAAGTGGGTTGAGGCTATCCCATCTAAGACCAATGACCATAAAGTAGTTTTGAAATTCTTGAAAGAGAACGTCATGTCTAGATTTGGGGTACCTAAGGCGATCATTAGTGACGGCGGTTCGCATTTTTGCAATCGCCCCTTTGAGACCTTAATGAAAAAATATGGGGTAACCCATAAAGTGTCAACCGCCTACCACCCACAGACCAATGGCCAAGCTGAATTGGCCAATAGGGAGATCAAGCACATCCTAGAGAAGACTGTGAACCCCAATAGGAAAGATTGGTCACTTAGGTTGACTGATGCCTTATGGGCGTATCGCACGGCCTTTAAAACAGTATTAGGCATGTCTCCCTATCGCATAGTGTATGGAAAAGCGTGCCACCTGCCAGTGGAGATGGAACATAGGGCATATTGGGCTATTAAACACTTGAATTTTAATCTTGATGCCGCAGGTCAGCAGAGGAAGCTCCAGCTAAGTGAGCTCGAAGAAATTAGGCAAGACGCCTATGAAAGTGCTAGGGTGTACAAGGACAAGATGAAAGCATTTCATGACAAGAACATCGCTCGTAAGTCTTTCGAGCCAAATCAAAAGGTCCTGTTGTACAACTCTAGGCTGCACCTTTTTCCTGGCAAGTTGAGGTCCCGATGGGTGGGACCATTCATTGTCAAATCCGTGTT
>JAESVK010001295.1:0-24082 GCA_017140935.1 Hamamelis virginiana
TTTTTTTTTTTTTTTTTTTTTAATAATCAATTTACTTGTATTTGATTAAAGTTACTTTTAAGTCTTTTTTTTTTTTCCATATATACATGTCATGATATTTATTTATTCTAAATTATTAACTTGTATTTATAATTTTGAAAAATTGTCCGATGGATTTGATGAACCGCATATTAATTTCATATTTGTCAAAAATCACAGTTATCCAACGGTTAGTTTCTAATATATGTCACTGTGAAAAATTGTGACATTTTTTGTTCTTCAAAATATCACCGTTTTTCCTAGTTAGTTTTTTCATAAACCGACCGTTGGATCACTATGATTTTTGTTAAACATGAAATTGATGTTTAGTTCATATAATCCAACGGTCAATTTTACAAAATATATACTGCATTTGTCCTAATTGAGGTCAAGTTGCATAAGGTGCACATTATAATATAAGGATTGTGCATTGAATATTATGTTTGGAGTGGCTAATTTTTATTTTTTATTTTCATGTGCAGATGGATTCTGAAAATAATCAATATTTCACTAGTCTCTTAAGCGGTGATGTGGTTTTTGATGATAACTTTTGTGGCGAAAGTGCTGACAATGCCAACCAATATTCTAATGAACCGGAATTGTCAACCCAAATCCCTACTGAAATGAGAGCTGCAACAAAGAAATCACAAAGAGCAAAAAACTTCTCAGTTGCAGAAGATATTCTTCTCATATCTGCATATCTCAACACGGGCTTTAATGCGATCACCGGTACTGATCGTAGTAAAAAATGTTATTGGAAAGAAATACATGACTATTTTGTGGCAAATCAAAAAGTTGACTATCGTCGTACCCAAGTATCTCTTTCAAATCGATGGTGTACAATTAACCATGACGTGAGTAAGTTTATTGGGTGTCTTGCAAAAATTCAACAAATGAATCAAAGTGGATTTACCGAACAAAACAATGTATTAATAATTTAGAATTTCACATAGTTGGATATATTTTGAATTTATCATAATTATATATATTTTTTTATATATACTAAATAATTGTTTTCTATAATTGTTCAGGTTGTACAAGCAAAAGAAATGTACCAAAAGGAAACCACCAAAGTATTTGTGTTGGATCATTGTTGGGAAATACTGAAGGATCACCCTAAATGGAGAAGTGGTGGATCTAACAAAAAGTCAAAAAGTTCGAACAACGCCAGTCCAGCTTCCTCATTTCCCATGAGTCCAGAGTCAATAAATTTAGAGGCAGATAATGTATCACTCAATGAAAGGCCACTTGGCAGAAAGGCCTCAAAACAACAGTTAAAAAATCAAAAAGCGGGAGAAAGTAGTGGAAACACCCAAAGCCCATCTTCATTAATTTTGGCTCAATACACGGAACAAATGATATCGGTAGAACTTGATAAAAAAGAACACCGTCAAAAGATGCTAGCGCATTAATACCCCTTTGTATAATTGTGCCCGTTAATCGTATAGTTGACGGGTGGAAAACGTCCTTCGGCAAGTTCACCAAAAATAGGAGATCGGTCTAGCACATTAATATCGTTAAGTGATCCAGGCATCCCAAAAAAAGCATGCCATATCCAAAGATTTTTAGAAGCCACGGCTTCTAAAATAATAGTTGGTTCGTGGATGTGACCAGTGTACATCCCTTGCCACGCAGTTGGACAGTTCTTCCATTTCCAATGCATACAGTCAATACTTCCCAGCATTCCGGGAAAGCCACGTTGTTCGCCAATAGCTAGCAATCGAGCAACGTCATCACTGTTTGGTGACCTTAAGTACTGGTCACCAAACACTGCAACCACTGTTTTAACAAACCTTCTCAAACTTTCAATGGCAGTGCTTTCTCCGATCCGTACGTAATCATCAACAGAATCAGCTGATGCTCCATAAGCAAGCATCCTCATTGCAGCTGTTACCTTTTGAAGGGAAGACAACCCAAGAACACCACAAGCATCTCTTCTTTGGATGAAGTATGGACATGCAGCTTCAACGCCATTTTGAATTCGAACAAAAAGATTGCGACTCATTCGAAACCTCCTCCGAAATAGATGAGCAGGATAAATTGGTTCTGCAGCAAAATAGTCACGATAAAGCCTATCATGACCATCCGCTCTACCGCGATCAATGATATTGTGGCCTGGAACAGAACCACGACGTCTTGTTGGCTGTCTCCGACTAGCTTGCTCCTCTTCTTCTATGATAACGTTTGCTATCAACTCAATATCATTACGATCGTCATCAAAAAACAAATCATATATGAGGAGGTTATTTAAAGCCATAGGTAGAAGTAGGGTATTGAAATTTGAAGAGCAAATGGAAATTGTAATGGATGAAAATGATGAAGGAAAATGATTGTATTTATAGATGAAATTTAGGCGGTCAAATTCAAAATTTTGAATTTTGAATTTTGAAAATTTAAATTTGAATTTTAGCAGGTTGAAATTTTGAATTTTGAATTTTGAATTTTGGCGGTTAAATTTTTGAATTTTGAATTTTGGCGGTTGAAATTTTGAATTTTGAATTTAAATTTTAACCGAAAATGTTTTTGCAATTTTGAATTTCATATTCCACAACAAAAATAAATTTTGAATTGGCATATGCAAATTATATTTTTGAATTTAAAATTTTGGTAATTGAAAACAAATTTTTTTTTATTTTGAATTTTAAATTTTCCATACTTCAATTTAATTTATAACTATTAAAAATTTGTCGTTAAAATATCAATTATCGGAAAAAAATACTATTTTTAAAATTCTGTTACAAAATATTACCGTTTATATCATATTCAAATTATAGTTTGACAAAAAGTCAAAATAACATTAAAATATTAATGTTAGGCATTTTGCATGGTCATGGTTGGAGTGACCTTTCATTTGAATAGGCAAATTGAAGAGGCAAAACACTGTTCATAGGATTTGGAGAGGCAAAATGGCTATTGATGGTTGGAGATGCTCTTAGTAAAACAACCCAAAAGGCAAAGGAAACATCCACAAAACTTGTAAGACTGCTAAGAAAGGAACACAAGCATTTGAGCTCAAAGGTATGCTTAAATTTGGTCACATAACGATTAAGGCAAGGTTATTGGCCGGTTGGGTTTTGCCACAATCTTGGGGCTACGGATAGTGCTATTGCTAAACTATGGCTCTTAAGGATGGTTTGTTCATTACTTTGGACAAGAGTGTACAAGAGCTAATTGTTGAAATCGATGCAAAGGCCATTGTTCATATGGTTCTTAATAGGGTTTTCTTATCCTATCTTCTAAGTCCCTTCGTGATAGATTGCAGGTGGCTCATGAAATGATTTAGAAAGGCAAAGTTGCTGCACATATTCCGTGAAAAGAATCATCTTGTTTTGGAGAGTGTTGCGAGGCACTCTTTTTACTCGCTCTATTACCGATATATAATTAATATATGCTTCGGTTTAAACAAAAAAGAAGAAGTTTAAGTTCATCATAACCCCAAATCACCCAAAACACAAACACCAATAAGGGGAACCTATCCCCCATATATATATATATATAGAAGTGTTCTAGTCAGTAAATGCTGACTTTAACTAAAGTCAGCAAAGAACACAAGTCCTTGGATTCTCATTCACTTAATGGATGATTCATCTCAAGATTTCAATCCAAGAGTTTGTGTTATTTGCTTACTTTATTTTAAAGTCAGCAAATGTTCACTAGAACATTTTTCGATATATATATATATAGGCACTTAACCCCTCAAAGAGCAATCTTGAAGAGTCAAAACCCAGTTTGATCCATTTTTCTGATTGTTGGAGGCTCCTTTTCCACGAGGACTGGAGTTAATTTCAATTGTCAACAGAACCTTTAGTCTTCGTTTGATCTCGAAAAGAAACAATTACGGAAAAAATGAAAAACAATGAATATTGCTTTTAAGTAAATTACTTTCCAAAGCAATTTCAAGCTTTTTGTCTTTCATTTTCCGCAAATTTTTCCAGATAAAAACAAAGGCTTCCAATGGGTACTGGGATATGATGGGTACAAAGTCAGCAAACATCTTCCACTGGGCCTTCGGAGAAGAAAATTAAACAATTCTGGCTAAATCAGCCATGAGTAGGAAACCTCCGTAAACATAATGACAGACAGAAAGGTACAAAACTGAATAACAGAAGGTAAGCTGCTAAACAAAATTAAATTGACAAAAAGATCATTCTTGTAGCCTATGTAATATTAATTGTCAAAAACCCACATCGATCATAACAACAAAAAGTGGATTCAACACATGGAGAAAACAGTGAAAATATTCTAAACAGAGGCTTCATCAAACAAAGAAATCAGGAAATCACTATTTGACATTCCTTCGAGCCCCTTGGTAACACCAATAATTTCTTGCTAATTTCCCAAGCTTCTTTGTCACCCCTAACACGAGTATGTATTGTCATTTTCTTCAAAACTTTCGCATTCTTCAGAAAATACTTTACCATATTCAACTCCTCTTCAAGTCCTTCAAATGACTTAATTTCAATTGTCTGAAGGTGCAATAACAAACAAGAAGGCACATCCTGAGGCGGATTCCACTGGCAAAAGCATTCTTCTCCAAGACTATGGTCAAAAAGTCCCTAACCATAAATCAAAAATAAAGATTGAAGAGTTAAAGCAGCTAGTTATGTACTGTTTGGCTGAAAATTTTAGTTCCATCTAAACTCACCTTCACAAATGCAAGAGTTTGTAGAAGAGGCGAGCTTTGAAGCAAGTCTGGCAGCATTCGCCATCCAACAAATTCGTCAGCGTCAAGCTTCAAATGGGTCAACTTAGAAAACGTTGGCAGCGTTTGATGATGTAATTCAATAGACTGCATACAAGATGAAAGTTATAGCCACTCAAATCCTACGAAGTAACAAGACAAAGTAAGCAACCAGAAAAAACTAACCTCCATAAAAAGTCTGGATAAATGTAGGAACTGAGCGTTAGAGATTCCTCTGAGAATTGCAGCTATAGATGCATTATGATTAGGGTTGCGGCCCACCAATTGTTGATTATCAGAGTCGATATCAGAGTCGATATCAATGTAAGCTTCAACTAAGGATTGTAGACACTTTGCCGAAAAGCTTTCTGGCACAAGGTCAATGTAGGCGAGGTACACAAGATTTGGAGCATTTATCACAATCTTGTAGTTGCAAAATCTAGTACCAACCAGAATGCCTTGTATAATTAATATCTTGAGTGTAGGAGCAGAAATGCTAACAACACGTATATTTTTCCAGTTACATCTTAACATAACCAACTCTTCAAGCACAGGGCAGCCAGAAATAAGCCTCTTAATCGAGTCCTCATCCAGAAATTCAATGTCATTGAGACGAATAATCTTAAGATTCGGTAAACAAACCTTAACTGGAACATTCAAAACAAATGTAGTACCTAGTTTTAAAACCACTAGTGTTCCACAGGTAAAAAGATCACGAGGCAGCATGGTGAATTCTTTCATAGATATGCAAAGATCAAGCTGTCGAATATTGCGACACAGTGCAGCACAAATCCATGCATTAAGACGTGAAGCATCAATATTTGCACCACATTTGAGACGAAATCTATCTATACATACTCCATTGCGTAAAACCAACACTCTCTCCACGAAATTCATAAAAGTAGTCATTTTTCTTGCCTGTTTTTTATTCGACCACTGAGGGCGTAACAGTAAAGTATCATCCAAGTCTATACTAGGGATTGAAGCAAAAAGGTACTTCCACCTGGTTGATAAAATGCTGGTTCCCACCGCATATTTTGTGGGAAGGAATGATAGGATGTAACAAAGAACTGAGTTGGGTAAACTACTGATCCTGTCTATGTTTTCTGCAGCTTTCACTGCTCCATCCACCTTTTGAACCTTGCAGCACGCCGATGTTGAATCCATGAAACTGCTAATGCTTATCTTTAAAAGATAAAACTCTGTTTCAAGAGGATATTTTTATTAGATGCTACAGAATGACAGATAACCTACTGAAATGCTCTTCTATGCTCTCTCTGTCAAGTTTATAGTTGATACAAAAAAATTTAAAAATCTAAATGTTATTTTAAGATTTAATTTATATTAAATTGTCATAAGGTTTCATTTTTCAAGCTAACATCTAAGCCAAACGAGAACATCCTTTATTGTTTAGTTGTTTGCCCCAAGTATAACTTTAATTTTAAGCTTTTTTTTATTTTTTATTTTTTCCATTAAACATCAGGGACTGTCCCATTAACATTGCTCCTGCTTACTAAGAGGGGAGAGATAGCATTAGTCCAGGAGGCCTATGATGGGTAAGAATCACTTCATAGGCAGGTTAATGGGCTAGAAATTGGCGGCCGGCAGATGGTGTTGGTGGGACGTGGGTACAGCATCAAAATCTCATTATACCTAAAGATTAAGGTTAAATCTGAAAATTGCTAAGTTGATTTCATACAAACACAGCGCTCAAATTTGGCCTTTTATGATACAACTATACAGGAGCAGAGAAGAGAAAAGATAAGGGTTAAGGTTTCGCACTATGTTCAAAATTCACAGTAAACCCTAACTGTACTTAGAATAGAATACCAAAAGCCAGCCACATTTATCATTATCCATATATATATATATCAAAATATGAAGAGAAATGTAAAGGTCTAACCAGTGATCAATCATGATATATATATACACATACCCCACTATGTACGGAGATTGCACGCACCTATACGTTTGGAGAGGTGAGCAGCTTCACATGGGCACTGGGCGTATTCCAGTTTATAAAGAAGAAACAAACATGGCGGTGGCTTCAAAATGGTGAAGTCGGAAAGACACACAAGTCTTCTCGAACTGCGTCAATTCAACTGTATAAATCTATACAGTTTCTTTAAAATTACTTGGAACTCAAAATTTCACTTTATTCGAGGAAAGATTTGTTTTAGGTTCATGTCATGTGAAAATTAAATATACTGTTGTCATCTGAATGGACCGTTCACTTTGCAATGCTTAAAAGTATACATTATTAACCCATGAGCGCACAATATTTGTTCCAACAGTGCTATGGAAACGGAGTTTAGACCATATCTTTTAAATCATATAGCGTGGCAATATGAAAGAATTTTGCTTTGATGTATTTTAGTAAATTGTAAAGTCTTCAAGTGTTTCTACTAGATATTTGAAATTAAATTTTGCTTTCATTAAAGGGTGGGGCTATTTACAACCCATCATTTACTAAAGGCAACCCATTTAAAAATTTTATTGGGTCTATGATATCCTTTTCTAACTATAGCCCACTAATCTTTAGGTAATCCATTACTATACAAACCAAAAGTTTTAATATACCATAAATGCTCCAAGTCTAAATACAACACATTAGTCTCAATACTCTCAATCACCAAGTTTTTCAAACAATAACTTCTTCTTCTTCTTCTTCTTCATGTTCTTCTTCTTCCACCGCCATCAAACACTACCACAACAGCCATGACAACAAAAGACTGCGGCAACCACAGCGACAAACGCAAAAAAAAACCTCAGCCCCCAATACCCCCAACTAAAACATATTACCCCAAATCTTTTATTTTAGGTTTGTTTGTATATTACTGATAAACATTATTTCGGATTAAGGGTGGGGCTATTTGCAGCCCACCTTTTACTGAAAGCAGCCCATTTTCTAAGTACAACCCACCAATTTGTATTTTTACTAAAGGCAGCACAATTAAAATATAATTAATATACCCATTTTACCCCTCTACTAAATATAACCCATTACATAACAGAAATACTATAAGCAACCCATCATATTTCAACATTTATAAAATAACCATTTTACCCCTATCACCAAAACAAAACCTTGAACCGTTTCTTTCCCGCGTACGTGAGTTCTTTTGCATTCAGCAACCTCTCGCAGAAGAAGACACATACGGCTTCGAACTTCGTGCGTCGAACTTGGTCCTTCTACTACACGATCTTCACATTGATAATCGTCTGCTCATCTACCATGGAAGATCATCTTAAAGAGGTTAGTTTTAAGTTTGTGAGTACCCTAAACACTTTATTTTTAAGTTTGTTTGTATATTTTTGGTAAACATTATTTTTGGATTAAATATTCTTCAAAACATGAAAGGTAACACTTTATAACCATTATAGTATGATGTTGTTACGAAAAAAACTCATATTTCGATCGCAAAAGTGAAAAAAAAAATTGTGTTCATGTTCTCATTCGGCCTGGTATTGCCAAATATTTAGCTTTATTATTCGGTAATTTATTCGGCAATGGGATGCCGAATGTTATTCTGTATATTCGATACTAAGATACCGAATACTTATGTTATAAAATTTTTCCTTCAACCGAAAATAGTATGCTATATTCGACAGTATACAACCGAATATAAGTCATAATATTCGGCCATATTTTACCGAATGTGGTATTTTTTCAAAAAAAATTCATGCGTTAGGTTCTATTACTAATTTTTCTAACTTAATTTCATATCATGCAGTCACAGTTACAGATAGTTCCCTACGAAGAGCCAACTATTGTTGATCTTGTCGAGTTTTTTTTTACAAAACGGGTAAATCGGGACTCCTAATTTGAAATTTATATATTAAATTGTCCTATGAACCAAATTTATTAAATGCTGAATCATGTCGAATACAATTTATTGTAGGTATTTGCTACTCGTGAAGAGCTTGATATATATGTAAGAAGCATCGGTAAAGAACATCGTATGGTGGTCATTACTTTGAAGTCAGAGGTGAAGACAAATAATAGAACACTGGTTGTGTTTTACGGGTGTGAGCGGAGCGGCAAGTTTCGATCGCACTTACCGGAGTTGAAGAAAGATGTTGTGAAGAATAAAAAGAAAGATGTGCGTGAAGCGACAACAAAAAAGTGCAACTGTCCTTTCAAGTTAAACGGCGTCATGTTAAGCACAGATGCTTGGGGTTTGATCGTTTTAGAAGGCAAACACAGCTACAAGTTGGGAGAAAATTTTGAAGGCCACTCATATTTTGGAACATTGAACCCGTCTAAGTGGGATTATGTTCATGAATTGATGTCCAGAGGGGTGAAGGCGGTTGAATTTCTACGGCTATTGAAGATAAAAGATCCTAATAATGCATCCACACAGAAGACCATTTACAATGCATTGTCAAAGATGAAGAGTATGGATAGGGGGGAAGAACGGTAATGCAACAACTCTTTAAAGAGGTTACCGAGAATGGATATTTCGAGAAGCATAAATCTTCGGAGGACGGAAGTGAATTGTCATGTATATTTTGGGCACATCCCGAATCCATCAAACTTGTTAAGTGTTTTCCTCATGTTCTTTTGATGGATTGCACCTACAAGACCAACAAGTACAAAATGTCGTTACTACAGATTGTTGGATTAACCTCAACGGATATCACTTTCTCTTTGGCATTTGCATTGATGGAATTCGAGCGAGAGGACTATTATTGTTGGGCTTTGGAGCAACTATCATCCACAATTGGTGAAGGTTATACTCATGTTGTTGTTGTTACAGATCGTGAGCTTGCTTTGATTAATGCCATCAAAAAAATATTCTCAAATGCAAAGAATTTCATATATAGGTGACATATTTCAAGAAACATAACAGTAAACTGCAAGAAGTTATTTGAAAGGGGGAGGATTGGTCATCCTTTATATGTTCATGGTGGGATGTAGTTAATGCAGATCATGAATAGATGTATGTAATTCAGTTGAACAAAATGAAAGAGACGTTCTCAGAATTTCCAAAGGTGTTGGAGTACTTGAAGTTTTCTTGGTTGAACGACTTCAAAGAGTCTTTTGTGGCAGCGTGGATCGATCACTATATGCACTTTGATTGTACGACAACCAATAGAGTGGAGAGCGCCCATGCGGCGTTGAAGAGGCGCTTGGGGACATCAATGAATAATATCCTGGAAGTTTTTAAACTTATCCATGGCAAGATGCTTATACAACATAATCAAATAAAGACATGTTTTGAAGTGAGCATGTTTAAGGTTAATCATAAGCTACAAGGGATTCCACAGTGCAAATTGCTTGTTGGCATTGTATCTCATAGGGCGTTAGAATTGATTGTCGAGGAATTGGAGCGTACTGATATTGTGGGAGTGGAAGAAAAGGTTTGCCGTTGTGTACTAACTCGCACACACAGTCTTCCTTGTGCCCACCAGTTGGCATTGTGGAAGATTGAGGGAAAGCTCATTCCCATTGATTCGGTTCATATATATTGGAGGACTCTTTCCTATACTCCAGTGGTTAAGAATATAACAAATGTCATGTTCGATTATCGGCCACTAATTGATCTTTACATACAGAAGTTTAATGATTATTCTCTCCAAGGCCAAAAGTGAAGAAATCCAGTAGAGGCTGGCCTAAGGGTAGTAGTCAGAAGAGGGTCTGTGAAAACGTAACGACCAAACGGGATCCATCTGGGTTTGAGTATGAATCGATTGATCCAACAAGAGGAATAAACTACTAATTGTGAGGAAGCCAATGTCCATTATTTGTCGAGAGAGTGATGATACTAATAAATATGGTAAACTTATTCCTAAAGCAATTTTTGCTCACGTTGCTTTCATGGTAGGGGTAAAGGCCGATGGAAACTATGGATTTCGAGCCGTTGCGGGACAGATGGGTATGTTTGAAGACGATTGGGCGATTGTACAGAAAGATTTTCTTCTCGAGCTAGAAAGTAATCGAACTCTTTACGAGGAGATATTTTCTAAAAGTGTTGAAGAATTTGATTCTGTGAGAAATTGTTTGCTATGGGACAGTATAGGCCAGGCTCCGAGAGATAAATGGATGAGCTTTCCTAACATGGGACACCTTATAGCTTCTAGATACAATGTGGTCTGTATCCTTATTTCGAACGAACAGTGTTTGACATTTTTGCCTTTGAGATCGGACCCGATACCGGTTGCAAATAGAAAATATGTCGCATTGGCTTTGATTAACGGAAACCACTTTGTACAGGTAGTACTGAACCCGAATGCTCCACTTCCCCCTATTTCAATAGTTGGAAGAGATGTGCGCTCGACAATACAAAAGGATGGGCCGATAGTCATTCATCACATATTGTGCGGTTTCTTGAGCTTGACCTACCTCAAACGTTACCCGTCAGGGATGAGTTTATTGATTTAGGTGATGATTAGACATACAATGTAACTCCATACTTATTGTCCTTAGGAAATATGTAATTGGGCCATTTGTGTTGTCAAATTGATACAACCTGTAAAGTGGTGAAACGTCATGAATTATGGAATCATTTTGTATTTTTTTTAATTATGTATATATTGTGGAGTATATTTTAACCTTCATTGCATTTGTGTGTTGAATGATTTGGTTTGTGAAGTTAATAAATAAATAAATAAAAGGTAAAATTTTTTAAATCTATATTCGGCAGCAAACCACCGAATATAAAAAAACGTATTCGGCTATATGTTACCAAATGGAATAACACATATATGGTACCGAATATAAACTTTGAAAAATATGCACTCGGCCACACATTCGGTTTATGTAGACCGAATATATTTATTTATATTCGGTTCATTGTTGCCGAATATTATGCCTGTGAGACCCCAAAATTTTCAATAGTAAATTTTCTTAATTATTATTATTTTATTTTATTTATTGCACACATGAAATTTTGTTATTGGTCATAGTGTGCCATGTGGACACTTTTTGAGAAGGGTGCATGAGAATATTATAAATGCATTATAATTGAAATGCATTATTGTGTCAACAAGTGGTGGAGTAATGCATTAAAATTGAAATGCATTATTGTGTCGGCAAGTGGTGGAATTCAATTATTATATATATATATATGTATATATATATATATATGTATATATAGTGTGGGGGATGGGGACAAGAAGTGAAAGGGAGAGAGGAAGATGATAAGAGAAAGAAAGAGATATGGGAGAGGATTTTGTCGGCAAGAGGTGTGGGTGTGTGTGTGTGTGTGTGTGTGTAGACATATATATCTATATATATATGTATATAATGGAGGGGAGGGGGAGACAGGATAAGAGAGAGGGTGAGAAAAAGAAGAAAGAAAAGAAAGAAATAATGAAGGGTTGTCGGGGCAATGAGTGAGAGAGAGAGAGAGATAAGAAGAGGGGGGTCTTCGGAAGAGAAAGGGGAGAGAAGAGAGAAAGAAGAGGAGAGAAAAAAAAAAGAAAAAAAAAGAAAAGAAAAGAAAAGAAAGAAAGAGAGAAGGAAAGAAGAGAAGAAGAAAAGAGAAAAGGAAAGAAGAGAAAGTTTGGGAATTTGGGAAATTCTACTCCAAATCTTCTTCAAATTCGAAAATAGGTGAGGTTCCTACTCTTTTCTATCTTGATTTTAGCTTAATTGATGAGTTTATATCATGATTTGGTGAAATTGGGAGATGTTTGTTTGCCTAGAAAATTCTAGGAAAATTTAGAACAAATTGAGCTCCAAAATAGAGCATACTGTTTGGGTATTATTGACTTGGTTAGAGGCCGAATTGATCTAAACCTTCTTCATGAAAGTTGTAGGTATTTCAATTAGCTTTCTAACGAATCCAACCTTGACTTATTTGGAATTTTGTGTGGAGAGTTATAACTGTTTTACTCAAACTAGTTTTTCAGCAAAAGATATTTTCGTTCAAAATAGAAAGGCTACAGTAATTGCTTATTTTGACTATGAAAATGTTGAATTTAGGCTATGGTTGTGAAATATGAAATTGTAGATCTTCGAGTCTTCTTTTCAGAACACTAAAGTTCATTAAATTTAGATAAATGAGCTAGAAGATACGGCCTAAACACTAAAAACTATTTTTGGATGGGTTTAAATCATGAAAATGAAATATGAGAATTTCTAGAGAGAGAAAGCTTCCATGAAGCTTTAATAGTAGACACAAGGTGTATTTTCATAGTTTATCGAAAAATTATGATTTTTACATATATGGTATAGATTGATTTTATATGAATTTAGAACTTTGAATCACTTCAATTGGATGTGAATTGTGAGAGAAATTGAGAACCGAAGTTGCCGAAAAATCGGAAATTTTATTAACGAGCCTACTTTGGCATCATTTTTAAATATGTTCGGATGGGAGGTGTTATACACCACCATGATATTTTGAAAGCTTGTATCACACAGATTCTATAACATCTTGAATCATCCAAATCGGATGAGTAACGAAGGAGATATAAGTGTGCAAAGTTGGCCAAAAAGATGGAAAATATGGACGTAACATGTACGTGAGTGTGCATGTATAATCCTGTGTGGTGAAGGTGCATAGTAGACCATACAACCTCAATTGCAAATTAGTGCTTGTGAATATCATTTTGACTTGGAATTATTTTTAAAAAATCCTATTAAATTAAGTTGATATTAATGGGTACAAAAGTTGCTGTTTGGGAGGCATGAAAGAGCCTAGAAAATTATGGAGCATAGTGAAGGTGCACCATAAGGCTTACCATGTGACCTCATTGTATTTTGACTATTCTAGTATGATTTTTCAATCTAACAAAATTTGATAAATTCTACAAAAATCAGACAAGTATCCTAGAATGGATTATTTTGTAGAAAAATACATGTGGATAGAAAATTAACTATCTTCCAAATTGTGAGTCTTTGGAAAATAGTTAAAAATCAAGAATAATTGATTTTTATAAAATCAGGATGATTAGTGAAAGATCTTAGAAATACAAGTTATGGAAATCATATTGGCATATATATAAACTGTTAATATATGCATGTGATATTTGTAAAGTTTATAACATGCTGTTATTATTATGAATAAAATGATGAAGCATGTTAATTGTTATGTATAAAATACATACTTGTGATATTTGCCATAATTATTGCACATAAAATTGGCATATGGCATGTGGTGATGATGTTATGAGAAAGTGACTGGGCTTAACAGTAAATTCCATACATCTCATAGTAACAATGTGTTTTAATAAAATAAAACCGTGAACTTGTCATGTGAATATGCGTATATGGGCGCGCATGTTACGCGTGCAGGCAAAGCGGACAATATTGTTACTTGAAGAAGTACGGGGTGTTACAGTGGCACAGTTACATGTGGTGGCTCAAGTTGAGTGAGCAGAATGATTTATTTGTATATCACTGATATAACTGTTGATATGAGATATATGTTGAGCTGATATACTATGAAATGTATGTACGAATTGACATACATGAATTGTTGATATGAGATGTATGCCATATGTATTACATGTAATAATTGCATCTGGCATGAGACACAGTTACATGTGAGATATATTGCATAGAAAATCATATGCATTTATGATTATTTTTGTAACTGTGGAAACGATGAGTTGAGATACCACCGATGGACAAAAGATCCTGGAAACAGTTAGTGCACTAATATATCACCCTTGCTAAAAACAGTACGTAAATCCTCTTGTCAATGAGTGACAATCGCGGTAGGTCCTAAAAAGGCGGGGACTGGGTGATATACATCCTAAAAAGGCGGGGATGCTGTTGTGGTTAAGATGGTTGAGTACCTTAAAAATGAGGTAGCCATCTGTTATGTGAATGGTTGATGTTTTGCAGGAAAAGCAGAACAGAGAAAATGACAGGTATGACTGCATGAGCATTGCATCATATATCTGTCATATGCATAAAGCATGCATGTACTGTAAAATTATTTATTGTGAAAAAGTGATGGATATATTCTGTAATATATATAAATTACAGATATGGTGATTTATTTATGTGATATTTGGCTGATGATAAAATTTGTTGACAGATATGAGAATATGGAAGGATGTGAATATTTCTGAATGTATTGAGACAAGAAGATATTGTATTCTTGTAATATAAATTACAATAATAAAAATGACTCACCGTGGACGTAGGCAATTTTGCCGAACCACGTAAATCCTGGTGTTTGTTTATTTTTCTGCTATGTGTTTTCTTTAAGAGGATGACACGTTATCAGCATGAGACTCTATCCAACTCAGTAAACTAAATGGATGTTTTTGGAATTTGGGTACATTACGGGACTGTACTCAGGATACAAACTAGTACTCAGCGCTATCTTTAATTGTTGAGATGTTGAAAAAAATATTTAAAGACTTCCGCACGCGTATTTTGAAAAACTGTTTTAAACTGTGTTAATTTTAAAAAGAAATTACTCAAAAGATAAGCGCTTGGTGTTTTATGTCACTGTGGCATTTCCGCATAGGGGTTACCCTGTGTGGGGTGTTACAATGCCATACATTTGAAACCGAATATAATCTTTACAAAAAAGCCCCGGTCACAGATTCGGTTTATGCAAACCGAATATCTTTTTTTATGTTCGATGATTCTATGTCGAATATAAGGTAGAGTGTTCGTCACTGACTTGCCGAATGTAATGTATTATATTCGGAACCGAATATAAACTCTGAAAAAATTGGCCACGGCCACACATTCGGTATATGCAGACCAAGTATAAACATGTTTATTCGGTAACAAAAGGCCGAATGTATTTGTATGTATTCGGTACTCCATAACCGAATGTAAACTTTAATATTGAAATATTTCCTCTTGATTTTAACCCTCATTCCCTAATAAACAATATAAAAATGATGTTATCTAGATAATGTATCAATACTTTTCATACCAATTTTCAAAAAGTCAAACAATTAACCAAAATCCTTAGCTTACATTAGAAATATACAAAATATAGGTCAAGTACAAAAAGTTCCATATTGTATATTCAAACATAATGTCAAAAATCTCCTCGACCGGCACGTTGCTTTCGTGATAAACCTCGCCCTTGAGTCGCACGTGAACCTCGTCCTCGCCCCTGAGTAGCACCCGATGCTCGTCCTCGCCCCTCAGTAGCCGTCGATGCTCGTCCTCGCCCTCTTATGTCTCTCCCCCTCCTACTTCTCCCTTGGCTTAGCAAACCTGTATCTCTTTCCTCTTCACGGACTTCTGCCGCAGATGCATGTGTCGTATCTGCGATCGTGTCATCACTAAGAATGGATGCGATAATCCTCTCTCGCTGTAGAATATCATGCAGTGTTTGTCTATCGCCCAGTTTTAAGGACTTTTGTAAAAGAATCAGGGTTTTCTTTCTGGGGTTATTCTGTAAAAAAATAGTGTGTGTTTCATTATGAAATCATTGAGTTCAAAATATATAACTGAATGTAGGACTAAAATTACAAATTTAAAAATGTTAGTACTCACCAAATCAATATACGCATCCCCAAATGATCGCGGAATAGGATGATCGAATGTAGAGGTAGAGTCGGTGGGATGGATTCTCACACGACTTCTCTCTGAATACCACTCCTCATACCCATCCTCACACATCCATGGGCAATCTGCGTCGCACAGCTCTCCACGGCTACTAGGGGAAATACAGTGGTGTCTCCAATTCCTCCAAAGATGCTCCACATATATGTGCTCTACTGAATACAAGTTTGCTTTGGCTCCTCTTTTTGCTTTTGTTGGAGGGATGGGCGCGTGATTCCATGGACTGGTTTGCACGTACCCAAACTGCCTCAGAATGCGGGCAGGATGGTACGGCTCAACCACTTCGCAGAAGCATATACATCCACAGAACCACGCGATGTCCTGGAATGGATGAGCATCTCTTGAACCACGATAAGGGTCCCAAATGACTACACATACAGAAAGTATAACATGTAAATTAAGTGATCTATAGCAAATATATTCAAAAATGACTAACAATTGTCTTTATATTTAAAGTTACATTTTCCTTTATGATGTTATCTATTAGTTGCCTCATGAATTTCAGTCTATTGGGTGCATCTGCAGCGCTCACCGAGGATCGAGGCTTCCACTTTATTGCTCGAGGGTTGCCATTGACGTATGCTAGGTCGGGTGTAGGCCGCTCTACAGTGAAGTGCTCGTATATCCAGGCCTGTATATATAAAAAAAAAAACAGGAATGATGTTAGTATATGATAATCACTGATATTATAATGAAAAAGAAACAGAGTATTAACGAAAAAAATTTACCTCAATCAGAGTAAGATAGCCAGCTATCTGCTTCACCTCTACCCGTGTAGCAACCCCCAACTACCTGTAGAAGTATGCTAACCCAGCTGTGCCCCATGCATAATTGGCTATATCTCCAACATTTGACAAGAGGTGTAAGTATGTCACTGGCACTTTCGTTCCCGTCTTGTCGGAGAAGAGTGTACACCCAAGGAGGTAAAGAAGATAGGCCCTCTCGTGCCTATCAATGACGGCATTGGAATCACTCTCCTTCGCCTTATTCCCAAATCTTTTCCTCAGCCACTCCATCCAGACATAATTGCATTTTTTTATCTTCAATTCATCCAATGCTGCTTCCCTACTCACTCCCAAAAATTTATGCAGCAAGCTTATGGCTTCCTCCTTTCGAATATCCTTAGCCCTCACACCCTTTCCAACAACGGGCAAACCAGTGATCTGTTTGACATCATCAAGCGTAATAGTCATCTCCCCGAATGGCATGTGGAAAGTATTTGTCTCGGGATGGCAACGCTCGACGAATGCCAAAATCAAAACACAGTTTATATGGGTGTAGGACACCTGTTTAAGTTGGCACAAAGGGGTATTAAGCACCCTTGTCTTGTACCTGTTGCACTCTGTCTTCTATTGCCATTCATAAATTTTAGTGACGTGCTGTATACATTTGAGAGGTTCTCGATCCTACACAATGAACGAATAGTGTTAGGAAATCGATAAATGATATTAAAGCTAACTACTTTATAACTTATTTATGAATTACGGAAAAAATGACAATATACTTGTCCGTCCCAAATGTATCTCGCTACATGGGTATCAAAACCCTTCAAAATCTCTAGATTCTTGGGGCCTCTGGGGAATTCGGTAGTCGTAGAACCGGAAGGCTGTGATATACCCTTCGACTTTGCCTTCCGCTTCCCCTTCGCCACTACTTTCTCCTTCCCCTTCGTAGTACGGGGAGCAACAATATCCTCCTCCTCACTTTCACTCTCACTCTCCTCCTCCCCCTCTCCACCACTCTCACTCTCCTCCTCCCCCTCTCTATCACTCTCATCCTCCCACTCTCCAGCACTTTCACTCTCCTCATCACTCCCATTTCCACTCTCAGAACTTGAATTATCAGATTCAATTCTTACATCTTCCATTCTTTTCGACCACTCCTCATGCTTGACATCGTCACTATCATCCTCTGACTCACTTACATTAGATGTAAGTTCAATGAATCCTTGAACATTACCCCGCACCGCCGTTTCGGGGTCTTCCCTTACCTCAGTCGCTGAAGCAGGTTGTAATGTAGGATCTAATGCGGTAACTGATGCAGCCTGTAATGTAGTATGTACTGCTGCTGAAGTAACTGATGCAGGCTGTAATGCAGAATGTACAGTGGTCTCTACTGATACTGAGGTATCTGAAGCAGGCTGTAATGTAGGATCAAATGCGATATCTAATGTGGTAACTTATACAGCCTGTAATGTAGTATGTACTGCTGCTGAAGTAACTGATGCAAGCTGTAATGCAGGATCTACTGCTGTCTCTACTGCTGCCTCAACTGCATGCTCTACTACAGGATCTAATGCGGTATGTACTGCAGGCTCATCGCCAACCACAACCCCAACTCCCTCAATAACTCTCTGCGCTTCTTTTTTCCTACTCTTCTTCACGTAAACTGCTTCTTTCTCATGTTTCTTTCTATCCGAAGTAGTTGGACGCTTTTGCTCTTGCTTTTCCTCCAAAGATGTATCCTCAAATGGCCGTTTAGTACCGGCTATATCTTCCATTTTCCTTACAACACAAAATGATTGTTAAAATTACTGTTATGCAGTATATTAAACAATATGTAGAACATAATGAGTAATTCAACGAAAGTCTCATTGAATTTATAAGAAAATGCCAAATTTCTAAAGAAAGGATATATATATATATATATCAAAACCTAAAAATTAAGCCAAGATTCATGAGTATAATTGGACAAAGTCCCGTTGAATTAATAAGAAAATGCCAATTTTCTAAAGAAAAGATACCCATAAAGCAAAAATGCTTTTCATATGGTGAAAAGCTGGGAAACATGCAGGATAGCAGTTTGATCTTGCTTCAAAAGAGCAAAATATGAAATTTGAAATGCTTGAGATGGAAGCAATTGGACCCATGAAAGATTCTTGGAGTATTAATGTTTGCACATGCAACAATTAATGGCACAATTAGTCTTTTGCTTTGTTTGTTGAGCCATCAGGGGACAGTTGTTTTGGGAGATTTTTGTTTCTTCTCAACTTATAGAGGAATCAAAGAAAGTACATGAAAGAAATGGGCATGAAATTCTGTCCTCTATTGATACAGAATTTTGTTTTTGGTACAAGTCATTTTCAATCAAATTTAAAAGATAATTTCTAGTCCTTTCTCAAGTGACATAGGAAATGCATCATCCCACCTCTAATAAATTATTTTAAGGCTTTTAATTACTTATTTCTCGAACTTTTAACAAAGATATTATTCCTTGTGATGGATATATACGCTCACTCCTATGACACATATCATCTAAGTGTGGATCTTGTCGAATTAAGCAAATATATGTTATTCTATGTAATGGGTATATGCGAGATTTTGAGAGAAGTGAATTAGATACTGTCTTAATCTTCAATATTACATGAAGGTCATAATCTTTGGACTATTATGGTAGGTTAGATATCATCTGAACTTTCAATACTGTACGAAGCGAGACGCTTTGAAGATTCGAATTTACGCATTTGTCCTTTTATTAGTGAGAAACTTTTTACATTGGTATGGCTCCAATGTAATTGAAAATATCTTCAAACAGAAGAAGAAACCAAAAGCAAAAGAAGGAAAAATGGAGAGCAGCTAACATCCTAAATGAGATGAGAACAATATCACTTCACCTTGTCATTTAAAGATTAATTAAAAGCCCAATTATACTCATGTTTTTGGTACAAGTCATTTTCAATCAAATTCTTTGTCCAATTATACTTATGTTAAACACATATACACACATATATATAGTAAAATAAAGTACAAGGGCAGTGTCTATCACCAGTTTATGACTATGTAACTTAGGCAAATTCCAAGTTGCCAATACTTTCTTCGGCCTATAACTACCGAATATAAGAGAATACATTCGGTTAACAATGGCCGAATAAAATACAATAAAATTCGATTATTGGCAGTCGAATGATACAGTTTAATATTCGGCTACATAAGGCCGAATGATACATGCTCAATTCGGTAGTTACAGTCCGAATACGAACACTTCAAACCTCAAATTAAGCTTTCAACCAACACATTTAACATTCGTACACTAAAATTACAACATCATCCAATTAAATTATGCATTTTCAGTCCGAGCCCTAATCAAAATCACAAAGAAAACAAAACTTAACAAAATCAAACATTTAAAGAAAACAAATGTTACCAACGTTAGGGCAAAGAAGAAGATGAAGAGAATGCACTAGCAAATGGTGGTAAGAGTGCTCGTGGCTGGTGGAGTTCTCGTGGCTGGTGGAGTGCTCGTGCTCGTGACAGCTTCCAGAACCAGAAATGTTACCAACGCTCCACCTCGTGTGGTTTAGCTCGCCGAAGATGAAGACTCTGGTGCGTGCAGGTTTGGTTTGCTGAAGATGACGATGATGGTGCTTACAGGTTTGGTTTGATGAATAAGGTGAAGCTTCTTAGCTCGTGCTCGGGTTTGGCTTGCCGAATGTGAAAAGAAGGTTTGAAATGTTTTTTTTTTTTGTTTTAATTCAATTAAATTTTTAATTGGGTTGCTTAAAGAATTGTGTGCTATATTTAGAATTGGGGCATTTATGGTATTTAAAAATCTTTTTTTTCTATACTAATGAGTTGCCTAAAAAATTTGTGTGCTGCACTTAGAAAATGATAAAATAGACAAATGAAAAA
Organism: Hamamelis virginiana; assembly: GCA_017140935.1. Taxonomy (NCBI): domain Eukaryota; kingdom Viridiplantae; phylum Streptophyta; class Magnoliopsida; order Saxifragales; family Hamamelidaceae; genus Hamamelis; species Hamamelis virginiana. The sequence goes on from JAESVK010001295.1 coordinate 20,822, forward strand.
TTTTAAAGGGGCTGCCTTCAGTAAAATTGTGGGCTGCAAATAGCCCCTCCCTTGGATTAAACGTGCTTCAAAACATGGAAAGTAGCACTCTATAACCATTATGATGTGATGGTGTTACGAAAAAAACCCATATTTCGATCGAAAAAAAAAAAAAACTGTGTTCGTGTTCACATTCGGCCTGGTAAGTCTGAATATTAAGCTTTAGTATTCGGTAAGCCAACACCGAATGTGATGCTTTAGTATTCGGTAAGCCAACACCGAATATGGAGCTTTAATATTGGGTAAGCTAATGCCGAATATATAATTGATGAATATTAAACCTACATATTCGGCATTAGCTTACCGAATATTAAAACTTCATATTCGGTGTTGGCCTACCGAATACTAAAGCTTCACATTCGAACTTACCAGGCCGAATGCGAACACGAACACCGTTTTTTTTTTTTTTCCTATTTTCCGATCGAAATATGGATTTTTTTCGTAACATTATCACACCATAATGGTTATAGAGTGCTACTTTTCATATTTTGAAGCATGTTTAATCCAAATATAATGTTTACCAATAATATACAAACAAACCTAAGACAAAAAGTATTGGGAGTAATATGTTTTAGGTTTGGTATTAGAGTAATATGGTGTTAGGGGTAATATGGATTGCTTATAGTATTTATGTTATGCAATGGATTGTATTTAGTAAAGGGTAAACTGGGTATATTAATTAAAATTTTATTATGTTGCCTTTACTAAAAATACAAATGAGTGGATTGTATTTAAAAAATAGGCTGCCTTTAGTAAAAGGTGGGCTGTAAATAGCCCCACCCTTAAATTTTACCTCTAACTCAATAGCTCATATGCCCTGATAGCTTCCCAGAGGAGAAAAGAAGAGGAAAAATAAAAAATCGAGGAAAAATAAAAGGCTTAATATGACGTGGCAGAAAGCTTTCGCACTTTAACAGACAACAGTCTACTCTTGTGCTGATATGGCTCACTATGCACCTCCCTTGCAAGGTCCGAGGTATGGAAATGAATGTGCAGAAGTTCAATTCCGTATAAATTATTCAACTCTTAAAAAAAAAAAAAAAAAAAAAGACTAGAATTTATATATTATCTATTATATAAAGAGGAGTACACTGATGTAAATGATAAATTAGAATCTATCAAAACGCCAATTTCAATGTCGTTTTGGAGCAAACACCAAAACTTAACGTTGTTAACTTGCCCAAACTTTGGCTATCCCTCTCTTGGAGGATTGTGGATGGTTGTGGAACCATGCTTTGAAGAGAGAGGGATATGGATTTAGGATGAGAGAGAGATTTGAGATGTGGATCTCCTCTGTTGTGAGGAAATTCAGAGATTAACCAAATTACTCCTTTTCGCCAAATCCAAATCAAACCAACCATTTTAATTTTACCATATCTCAAATCAAATCTCACGGGATTGCTATTTTAATCTTAACAAATTACTCCTTCTCGCCGATCTGCACCAGAGACCCAAAGCCAAACTAGATTTCACGTGATCTGCACCATTGACCCAAAGCTCCATCTCAACTACCACGATCTGCTTTTAATTTAGAGGCGGTGAGGCGCCAGCGGAAGAGGTACAGCGGAGAGCGGCGTTGCTTATTCTTCTTCCTTGTCGCCGGTGGTTAGCAGCACTGCTGCTGCTACTTCCTCCTCGCCGGCGCTGAAGGCTGCTTCCTCACGGGGTTTCGAAGATATATATATATATATAGAAAAATTCTCTAATGAGCATTTGCTTACTTTAACAAAAGTGAGCAAATAACAGGAACCCTTGGATTCCATCTTGAGATGAATCTTCCATTAAGTGAATGAGAATCCAAGGGTTCCTGTTATTTGTTCACTTTAGTTAAAGTGAGCAAATGCTGATAAGAGAAGATATATATATATATATATAGGGGCGGAGCTAGTATTTTAGGGGTGCCAAAACTTTAGAAACTAAAATTTTCAACGGATGCACTGGTTTCCAATTTTTTTTTTTTTTGGGAAATTTTCTTTTGAACAATTCATTGATTCTAAATTAATTTTCCATCTACAGCAATTATCCAATTTTTTTTTTTTTCCATCAACAGCTCAAATTAAGGACATGTTTGGAATAAGTGGGAGTGCCAAGAGAGAATCTCTTGTATTTTATTACAAGTAAACATATGTATAATAATATAACATATATATAATATATTAATTTTTGAAAACTGAGGGGTGCCATGGCCTCCCTTGGGCTGGCTCTAGCTCCGCTCGCGCGCATGCGTGTATATATATATATATATATATATATATATATGGGATAGGTTCTCTTACATTCTATTTTGACACCTATATTTACACCTCGTTTTCAAATACCATTATAGGTCGAATATTTTGAGAAACCGACCGTTAAATTAGATATTTATCTTATGTTTGTCATGTATAAAAAAAAATCGAAGTGATCCAACGGTTAGTTTTTGAAAAATATCATTTTGAAGAACTATTATTTCTTTTATTAATTAAAAACATAATAATTTTTTATAGTGACAATTCTTAAAATCTAACCGTTGGATCACTGTGATTTTTGGTATACATGATATGCATAAAAAAAAAATATTAAATCCAACGGTCAGTCCGTCAAAATATTTATCATAAATAGTGTTCTGAAAATAAGGTGTAAACATAGGTATCAAAATAAGGTGTAAGGGGAACATGACCCTATATATATATATATATATATATATATATATATGAGAGAGAGAGAGAGGGGTACAATGGACTCCTTACCGTCAGCAAGTAAGGTACAATGCGCTCATTCAAAATTCGCTGCACATTCAATCTCCCCATATTTGTATTTATAATTAAGGTTCCCACCTATTAAAACTAACATCTACGTTAAATACCTAATCCTGTCAATGTCACAGACGAAAAAAAAAGGTGTTCCATGTGACATTACAAAAATGGAAATGGCTAGAGAGCTCAAATCAATTAGTTTATGAGTCCTGCAAACAATGCACAAAAACAATGTGAAATCAGAACTTGATGCAAGAAAACCTAATTCAGAGAAGAGTAGTGACCTTGCCATATTTATCCAACCTTACAAACAGTGAAATGTTAGACTTCCAAGTCACAGGTCCAGCCAAAAAATAATCAATTTCACCATCCAAATTGTTCAAGTGAGAAGCAAAAACTTGGCCTCAGCTATAATAGTATGCATAGGGGTTGAACTTAAGAAGTGTTCTAGGATTTGAATCTCAATGACAGGTTTGAGGAGCCTGGA
>JAESVK010001297.1:0-17429 GCA_017140935.1 Hamamelis virginiana
TTTTGTGAGGAAAAAGTTCTTTATTTTGGTAATGATTTGATGTGAGTTTGTAGTAAGTTATTTAATTTTTAAATACAACTAATTGGTTTTTATTATTTTTGTAGGATGACAACTGATACACGATCAACTAGGTGGTTCGTGATCGATAAATGACATCTTGCAACGATATTTCTCTTCCTACATGGGCAAATGATTAGATTTCACTTTTAAAACAAAGGACATGACAACTTTTTGATATTTTTGTTAATTATAGTTAATTTTACATTGAACTTTGTAATTTGAATTCTTTTTGGATATTAAGAATTTTATAAATAGGATGTTATTGAGTTTCGTAATTTCTATTATAAGTGTTTTGAAATTTAGCTTTTAAATATTTTATATTGAGAAATAGATATTGTGAAACAGGAAAACGGAAAAAAAAAAAAGTAAATTGTAATGATTTTTATAAAAAGGTTGATGCATCTTATTGCCATGAAAAAAGTTGTTGCAATAATACATTTATAGGTATTACTCCAATTTAATTACAATGACAATTGTCGTTGTAATAGATTTTCTCTCATTTTAATGCAACGATAGTTGTCGTTGCAATATATTTTCTCCTATTTTAATGCAACGAAAGTTGTCGTTGTAGTATATTTTATCATATTTTAATGCAACAATATTTGTTGTTGCAAGAATTTTTCTTACTTTAATGCCATGACAATTGCCGTTGCAAAAACTTTACATTCATTTTAGTGCAACGATTTTGCCTATTGCAATAATTTATCACAACAACCAACTTGTTGCAATAACATATGAAAATTTAAATAAAAATATTAATGCCACGAAACTGTTGTTGTAATATAACACTAATTGCAACAACTTTTACATTTATTGCAACGAAATATTCATTGCATTATCAAGAAGATATTGCAACGATTTTTGTTGTTGGATTAACTTATTGCCACGGAGTTTTTTGCAACCACTTGCAACGACTACTGCGTCGTTGCAATAAATATCTATTGCAACGATTTTAGGTTTATTGCATCGATATTTTTCGTTGCAACAAGGGAATTTTCTTGTAGTGATGTAATGGGAGAGCAAGCAATGTGCTAAGGAGGCCGCTAACATGAAGATTTATACTCCTGCACAATGATTAAAAAAGGACTTGGATATGAGAAACTTGTGGGAGTTATCTTTTTTGTTTGAATGTAACAATGTAATAAGGGATGCATGAGTGAAAATATGATTCCAAGTTGTGTTCTCAAAGTATGTGATGGATTGGTCATCTTTGAATATGTGAGTTTATATTATGACTTAGTTGTCATTTACAATGTATTGGATAGGATTTGATTGTAAAAGGTTGTGTACATCTACGTTGATTACATGTTTATCTTTTTTGGTTTTCTATTATAGGGAAATTAGTTGCTTGAATGGAACTGAGCTAGCCATATGTATTAACTTATGGGTTGCCGTATTGGGTTTTACTATTAAATTTGGTGTGTATTAAAATGAAAATGCCAATGCATGAATGCATGAATGCATATTTATGAAATCTCAATTTGTAGACTTAAAATTTAGGTTCTCTGCAGACGAGGTGAATAATTCTCCAATTGTGCAAGTCCGGCTCAAATTGTATGCCATAAACACAAATTATTAATAAAAAAGAAAGAAAAATTCAGTACAACAAAAGAGAAAAAATTGAAGAAATATATGGTCAATGCAATAACCCCTTTCAATCGTAGTACCAACAGCAAACCAATAACACCATAAATAAGTAACCCAATTACAACAAATTTAAGGGTCAATGCAATAGCAGCCAAGTCGTCCCGTACATTGGTGTACGTTTGAAGTGAATCGTCTCGTCTATTACTATCATTGACTATGTACCCATGTCCCACTTATATCCAAGTCCTAAACAAGGTTTTGAAAAAAAAAATTACAAAACATGTGCAAAATAAGCACCAACACTTCAAGCATTTGTGTTCAGTAGGAGCTGGACTCCACCATCATTGTTGTCCTGTGTGTTGCATGTCATATTTAGTGAATTCCCCTCCCAATCGATCAATGTCATCAAACTTAGTCCTCTCCATCTACAAAATTGAGCTACCGTAAGTTGACATAGAAGACATGCAACACACCGAATGATATATGCAGTAGAAACGCTTTAGAAATTGTAAATGAACCCATAGAAATATACTAATAAAACTATTTATTCATTCGATACTTGGGCATGTGAATGCATTTTCAGCAACATCTAATGTTAGTTATACTAATTAAACGAAAAATATTAACATGATAATATGATTTAAATGCAATAACAATGATGCAGGAAGGAAAGCCTGCAATACCAGTGTTTTAGAACATGGGCCACAATGAAAAGTTGAACTAGGGAACAATCAACTAGTAAGGTTTCCGGGTGATCCCAAGACATCTGAAGGCAAATTGGGTTGCATATGAAATATTCTATAAATGAATGTAAAATGGTTTCTTCTTGAAATTCAAAACAAACTCTATGCAATAACAAATTTGAAAAGAAATGATATACCATTGTATAGTAAAATTTTATGAAAGTTTATGAAATTTTATAATGGTGCACCAATCATAAAACCAGATTAGGTTGCTGATCATTAGAACAAAAACAAATAAAAAACCAAAAAAAAAAAAAATGAAGACTCAAAAGAAATTCAATTCTGTTTATGATTCATCACTTATTGCATCAAAAAAGAAGAGGGGAAAAAAAAGGTGAAAACCACAAAGAAACTATAATCCTCAATGTACTAATAGGAAGAAAGAAAAAAAGATGTAGAAGAAATAAGCCTTCATATGTGTTGGCCCAAGTATATACCTCTAGAGGGGGGTGAATAGAGGTTTTGCAAACTTTAAAAACAATTACCAAATAAAAATTATGGATCGATTAAATTCAGCAGAAGACAAAGTTTGAATCACAATATAACAATTGATACAACTACTATATGAAATAAACAACAATTAATATAGCAAGTATATGAATTGAAATGCAAGAGAAGAGTTAGAGAGATTCAAACACAAGAAGTTAACGTGGTTCGGTCTCCACCTACGTCCACGCCTCAAGAGCCCCGTCTTGAGGATTCCACAATCCACTATGGATCACTCCTTCAAGGTGGAGAAACCTTTACAAATTGCCTTCTTTCAAAGGTGGAAGACACTCACCCACAATCTACTTTCTAGGTGGTAGATTCTCACCCACAAGGGTTTTACAAAACCCTTAGCTCTCACAAGATTACAAGATGTAATTGAGAATGTATACAATAAAGAAAACTCCTCAAAGAGTAGATGATGTACAATAATGAAGCTCACACTAAAATCTCTCAAAGATTAAGAACTAAGTTGGCTTCAAGAGAGAATGATGAATCAAAGTGAATAAATCACACAAGAATAATGTAGACTAAGTTTGTGTATGATTGAATATGATCATTAGTTGATTCAAGACCCACAAAATGAGTATAAATAGGTCCCCCAAAAGATATGGTCGTTAGATAGCAAATTAGAGTCGTCTAGGTTTGTCAAAAACTACCAGTTATTGAGTTCAGGGCTCGGTTAGTCGACTAGGAAGGGGTTGTTAGTCGACTAGGGGTTTTGTGTTCGTAAAACAAAGCCACAGTCTCAAACAGTCGTCTGTTTGAGTAAAACTACTCAAAAATAGCCTTTTTCAAGAGTTTAAACAATAGCTCAACAAAACTACTTGTTCACACAAGTCTTCGCAAGTTAAAAATGTTTTCCAAACGAAGTTTAAGCAAAGACAAGAGGTATAAAAACATTTTGACTTTTGGGTCCATATAGTTCATTATGAGCTTAAAACAACTTTTGACCAAAATGAGATTTTCCAATTTTAAAACCTATGGTCTTTAAGTCATTCTTAAATGAGCCAATGTAGTTCAATCTTAAATGAGAGATTCACAAGTATAATGCCTAAACACTCACACAAGATACAAACAAAGTCTTCATAAGCTTGAAATCTTCAAATCTTGTGCTAGGCTTGAATGACATGAAATAGGCTTGATCGGCTTGAGCAAGACTTCATCTTTGAAAAGTTCTCTTCATGGTCCTTGGTGAATATATGACTATCCATATTCACATGGGAGCACATTTGGAGAGCATGAGCTTTATGGTTGCTTCAATCAGAGTTGAAAGTTCATCTTTGTTGAAAGTGTAAGAACCTAAAATTTTAAATTGCTAATTATATGCTTAAATGTTAAATTAGTATGATTATATGTTGATTTATGTGTTTATGTGCTAAATATTAGCTGATATTGTGATAAATGAACTGTTGTGATTGTATTTTTGAAATGTGTGGTAAGTGTAGATTATTATAGAAGGTTGTTTTTATGAAAATATGGGTGTTTTGGAGTTCGTTTTAAAGTTATGGTATATGTGAAATTACAAAATGGTTTTAAACAATTCAAATAAGGACATTTGGGTCCTTATTTCATTTTAAATTTGGATAAGTATCATCTTTAAATCAAACCTTCTACTAGCTTCGGGAGAGATAGAGAGAACTGAGAGCCGAGAGAGAAAGAGAGAGAGAAAGAGAGAGAGAAGCTGGGAACAACCAATTTCTTGCCGGATTTTCCATTTGATTTCAGCTTTGAAAGTGATTAAGGTGAGTTTATGTTTATGTGTTAAGTTTTCTTTATGTAATTTTCGGATTCAAAAGTTCTGGATGATTGTTTGAGAGTTTTGTGGTGGGTTATGAGTTTCAAATGGTATTTTTGAAGTTAATCCTTGATGATGAATGGATTTTAGTTGTGATTTGAACTTGTACATGGTTTGAAATGAAGAAACATGGTTTTATGGGTTTTTGGATTTGGTTCGAAATGAATATTTGAAATTAATCAATTGTTTTGAGTAATTCTTGTGAATTTTATGTCTTTGAAGCTTGTTTTGATGAATTTGAAGGTTTGGAATTGATGTATGATGTTTTGGTAAGGTTTTGAAAAGCTTGATGCTCGTTAATGGCGGTTCTACAGGTGCTTAGTCGACTAATGCATAGTGCCTAGTCGACTAATGATGTCAAAATCGTGTTTCAGGGTTGCTGGTAGTGCATTAGTCGACTAATGATATGTGCCTAGTCGACTAACCGAAAATCGGCTCTCTGGAATTTTCAACCTTTGCAATTTTAACAACTTCTAGTCGACTAACATTAGTGGTTAGTCGACTAACTCTATATTAGTCGACTAACAAACCTTGTCTAGTCGACTAAGGCAGTCCAAGTTTGAATATTTCATATTTTTGTTTAAATTTCTTCATTTGTTATCCATTTTGAGTAATCTTTACATGCATAGAAACCTTTTGAGACTTAATTGGTGCATATTTAAAAGTTTTAATGACATTGTTTTTATAAAGTGATTCGTTAATGTTTAATTATGCATAATTGTTGTTGTTCATTATTAATGCCTCTTATTTGTGATTGATAGGTGATTCACAGAGCTAATCCAATCTCCAATAAATTGTATTTAGTTCAGCAATATAGGTAGGGAAACTTATAATTCTTGTTATAAATGATTATGCTTGTATAATTGTGATAAGATGGAATTGAATTGAAAGGCTTGTGTATTATGATTTCATTATTGGATGAAGTTTATTGTTATGAAAAACATTGCATTATTGATTGAAGTTTTGCAATCATGATAAGAACCTGGACTTGGGGCAGTACTGGCTTTTGAATTATGGAAAGTGGAGAAATAAGTTGAAAAGTGATGAAATGTGATCAAAGGATTGTTATATGATTTGTTTTAAGGATTGTTTAAAAAGCAGTACTTGCCTAGGTGAAAGCGAAAGAGGCTATATCGTGGTCGTTTAGGCTGAAGAGATGTTGTAAGGCCTAAGACTGGATCTTTCTATAGCGCTGCTTTGCTTACCTATTAGTTGTTGAACCCCTCGAGGAACTTAGAATGGACATGAAAGTCATTTTACTTTGCATTGCATTGTGATGTGAATTGTATGGATTATGATTGTGTTAAGTTTATGCAGTATAGTTATTTTAAATAAGGTTGTACGTTTACCTACTGAGCTTCGTCTGCTAGCTCACCCCTGCTTAATTGTAATTCCCCAGGTGAACGATGTGAACATTAGCTGTATGGAGACAGAATCAGGAAGGCACACTGTTAGAATTTTGAGGAATGTTTGTATATGTGTATTACACATTCCTTACAACCTTTTTATTTATACCTTTAAATGTTGAATAGTTAAGTTATATTTTGTTTATCCTATGAGCCAGGGTTGTTGGCTTATTTTTTTTGTTTTCTTTTTAATCGATATGGGCGTTTGTATGACATGACATATGCACACCTTTGTGGATTTCTTTTGAGTTTATTAATATAATTCAAATTGTTTCATCTCATTCTTGGTCTATTCCGATATAATGCATAATATTGTCATAAAACAGGTTTGGGACGTTACAATTTTTATGGTATCAGAGCTCATTAGTAGATCTCAATGGGAGTTCACACACTTCATATAGAAGTCTTTAAGTGACTTTAGTAAGATTAAGACATGCATCATACTTTGTGTGAAACGAATATATGGGAAGGGTATATGATTTACGAATTTTGTATTATATATGTGTTTAATTTGGTGCAACAGGAAATAAGTTAAAAATGCCACCAAAAAGAAAAGCTGCTCATGTTTAAAGAACTGAAGAACAGGAGCAAGATGTAGCACAACAAACTTTGCGAAATTTATCTGAATTGATGCGCAGAATTGATGAGTCTCCAGAAGCAAGGAAAGATGCTGCACTAAAATGATTACGGAACAACAATCCACCTATTTTTATGGGAAGTAATGATCCATCGCAAGCTGAGAGGTGGCTTGAACATTTAGAGCAGTTATTGGATTTATCAAGTACTCCAGATGAATTTCGAGTGGAGTTTGCTACAAATTTTCTTCGAGAAACAGCACATGGATGGTGGAATACAGCCAGGGCAGAAAATCCAAGAACTACAGAAAATCCAGGGCCCATGCTGTAGCCTAAATTTAAAGAATTATTTGAGAAAAATTATTATAGACCAGCCTATAAAAGATCTAAAGCAGCAGAATTCAGAGCTCTAACACAGGGTACTAAGTCTGTAACTCAATATGAAGCTGAATTTAGAGAATTGTGACAATTCATTGATACAATCAGTAGCGCTAAGGAGGTTAGATATTTCGAACAAGGGCTATGACCAGAGATCAATGACAGAATGATTAATCAGACATTTGATAATTTAAATGAAGCAATTGAAGCTGCTACAAATATTGAACATAAATTGGCTGAAGCCAGAGGACGTTCATCATTTTCTGCATCTACTTCTTACAGGGGGCAAAGTTCAAGTCAAGGCAGTGGTATGGCTAGACCAGGGTGGCAAGGCAGACCCAGTGTTTCTAGTAGGGGTGCCAGTTCTAGTGGCAGCACATGATCTTATAGTAGGGGTTCTCCCTATTTTAGATCACCATCTGAAGGGCAAAGCAGAGGATTTATGAGACATGTTCGTTCGTGTTTTGGTTGTGGACAGCAGGGACATATCAAACAAAATTGTCCATATGAGCCTTCATTTTCCAGACCTTCACCACCACAGCAACAACGGCCATCACCACAATAATTCAGGTCATCTCAACAACAATTTAGGCCATCCACACAGCCGTATAGACCTCCACAACAATACCAGCCTCCACAGTATTACCAGGGATCTCAACAGTCATATCAGGGACCCCCAAGATTTCAGGCTCCTTATCCTTCAACCCAACAATTTGAGGCTTCATCTAGTGGGCCAAGTACGAGTGGTCAGGGTAGAGGACAGCCTAGCAGAGGTAGAGGTCGAGGTGCTGGAGCTCAGGCACGTGTATTTTCTCTTACACCTACAGGTACATGAGCTTCAAATGAGGTTGTAGAGGGTATGTTTCTTCTTTTCAACTCATGGGTTCGTATTCTATTTGATCCTGGTGCTACACATTCTTTTATTGATTTTGAATGTGTATTTTCTTTGGAATTAGAATTTGATGAGTTAGAATATCCTCTTAGGGTATCAACACCTGTAGGTGAACATGCTGTTTTGAAATATGTTTGCCATTCTTGCCCTATTAAAATGGATGTATATGCTATGTTAGCTGAACTTATTGTGTTAGATCTTAGTACGTCTCGGTATGATATTATTTTGGGTATGGATTGGTTGTGTAAATATAGAGCTCTTGTGGATTGTTATGCTAAGAAAGTGAGAGTTTTAACTCCATGTGAGTTTGAGAATATTTATGTTGGAGAGAGTGGGGTCAATGTTCTTTATCCCCATTCGAAGAAATCTTTTAGACGTTCTTGTATGTCTGGGTTGACTAGTTTATTAACTGCTTTAGAACTGGATGATCAACCAAGTTTCGATTTGTCTCGGGTAGAAGTTGTACATAATTTCTTAGATATTTTTCCAGATGAGTTGCCAAGGTTAGCGCCACCTCGAGAACATGATTTTGCCATTGAAGTATATCCTGGAACAGCTCCTATTAATTTGCCTCCGTATAAAATGGCTCCCGCTGAAATGAAAGTTCTGAATGAACAGTTAACAGAGTTGCAGGAAAAAGGATTCATCAGGCCAAGCAAATCTTCCTTTGGAGCACTAGTGTTATTTGTAAAGAAGAAAGATGGTTCTTTGAGGTTGTACATTGATTACAGGAAGCTTAACAGTGTCACTGTGAAGAACAGGTATCCTCTTCCACGCATTGATGAATTATTTGATCAGTTGGGTGGGTCCTGTTATTTTTCAAAGATTGATTTAAAGTCAGGGTATTAACAACTGCTTATTAGAGAGGAAGATATTCAAAAGACAATTTTTCGTACACGCTATGGACATTTTGAGTTCTTGGTTATGCCTTTTGGATTGACTAATGCCCCAGCAGCATTTATGGATCTCATGAACAGAATGTTTCGTCCCTATCTAGATAAGTTTGTTATTGTTTTTATTGATGACATTCTTGTTTATTCTAAATCTAGAGAGGAACATGATGTACATCTTAACATAATATTGCAGACTTTGAGGGAAAATCAGATGTATGCCAATAAGAAGAAATGTGAATTTTGGCTACATTTTCTCGGGCATGTTATATCTTAGGTAGGAATTGTTGTTGATCCTTCTAAAATTGAAGTTGTACTCAACTTGGAAAGACCTAAAAATGATACAGAAGTCCGAAGTTTTCTGGGTTTGGCGGGTTATTATTGCAAATTTATACAAGACTTCTCTCGTATAGCTCATCCTTTGACCAGACTGACATGCAAGGCAGTGAGATTTGTATGGACAGAAGAATGTGAAAATGCCTTTATTGAGTTACAGAGAAAATTGACTACAGCTCCAGTATTGATTAGTCCAGAGGCAGGAATCAGCTATCAGGTATACTGTAATGCTTCAGGTAAAGGTTTGGGTTGTGTTTTAATGCAAAAGGGAATAGTTATTGCTTATGGATCCAGACAACTAAAACCTCATGAAGAGAACTATCCGACGCATGAAAAGAATTGGCAGCCATTGTTTTTGCACTCAAGACATAGAGATCTTATTTATATGGCGCGAATTTTGATGTGTTCTCGGATCATAAAAGCTTGAAGTACATATTCACTCAGAAAGAGCTGAACATGAGGCAACGTAGATGGATGGAGTATGCTAATGATTATGATTTTGCTCTTCAGTAAAATCCAGGTAAAGCTAATGTTGTTGTAGATGCGTTGAGCAGAAAATTTGGAGCGAAAATGAGTAGTTTAGCTCTACTCAGATGGGAGACGTGGAATTTCTTAAAAGATTATGAGATTTATGGGTTGGCAACAGAAGACAGAGCTTATTTGTATAATTTTCTTTCTCCAACTTATCTCTTACAAAGAATAATTGAAGCTCAGGTGAGTAGTTTATTTTTTAGTCCTTTTATTGGACAGATGTATCAAGAACCTGACTAGTGGCAGATTTCAGACTATGATGGTGGAATGAGATACAAAGGCAGATTAGTAGTTCCTGAAGGTCCATTCAGACAGAAGATATTAGATAATGCTCATCGTTCCAAATTCTCAATACATCCTGGCACTACAAAGATATATCAAGATTTGAAAAGACAGTATTGGTGGCGAGGAATGAAAAGAGATGTAGCTGAGTACATAAAAAGATGTTTGACATGTCAGCAGGTAAAAACAGAGCATCAAAGGCCTGTAGGATTAACTCAGCCATTACCTATTCCAGTTTGGAAATTGGAGCATGTGACTATGGACTTTGTATCAGGATTGTCAGTAACTTTGGCTAAATATGATTCAATATGGGTGGTTGTTGATAGATTAACAAAGACAGCTCATTTTCTGCCTATGAAAAGCACAGATTCAATTAGTAAGTTGGCCAATTTGTATGTGAATCAGATTGTGTGTATGCATGGAGCACCACTATCTATTGTATCAGATAGAGATCCAAGAATCTCGGCTCGATTTTGGGAAGCTTTGCAGGAAGCAATGGGAACTAGAATTCAAATGAGTACAGCCTATCATCCTCAAACGGATGGACAGTCAGAAAGAACAATTTAGATTTTAGAAGATATGTTACGAGCTTGTATTCTGGATTTTGGGTTGTCATGGGATAAATACGTGAAGCTAGCAGAGTTTTCCTACAACAACAGTTATCAAGCCAGTATTGGCATGGCACCCTATGAAGCCTTGTATGGTAGGCCTTGCAAATCTCCAGTTTGTTGGACAGATGTGGGTGATAAAATTATTTTGGGATCTGATTTAGTTAAAGTAACTTCTGAGAAGATACCTATCATCAGAGAGAGACTTTAGATAACACAAGACAGGCAGAAAAGCTATGCTAATAGTGGAAAACGGCCTTTGAAGTTCAACGTTGATGATTGGGTTTTTCTAAAAGCTTCTCCAAGGAAAGGGATAGTCAGATTTGGGAAGAAAGGGAAGCTATCACCCAGATATGTCGTGCCATTCAAAGTATTGCAAGAAGTTGGGCCAGTTGCATACAGATTGGAACTACTAATAAAATGGAAGGGAGTACATCCAGTATTTCATGTGTCAATGTTGCGGAAGTACATTTCTTATCTTTCTCATGTTGTTCCAATTCCTCAGATAGAGTTGCAAGAAGATTTTTCTTAGGAGAAGCCAGTACAGATTTTAGACAGACAGGAGAAAGTTCTCAGAAATAAAGTGATAACTCAGGTAAAGGTTTTATGACAAAATCATGGGGTAGAAGAAGCTATATGGGAACTTGAATCATCGATGCGAGAAAATATCCACATCTCTTTGTGAGTAGAGGTATGATTTAAATTTCGATAATTTTTTATAAGGTGGGTAGATTGTAAGAACCTAAAATTTAAAATTGCTAATTATGTGCTTAAATGTTAAATTAGTATGATTATATGTTGATTTATGTGTTTATGTGCTAAATATTAGCTGATATTGTGATAAATGAACTGTTGTGATTGTATTTTTGAAATGTGTGGGAAGTGTAGATTAATTATAGAAGGTTGTTTTTATGAAAATATAGGCGTTTTGGAGAAGATTTATTCGTTTTAAAGTTATGGTATATGTGAAATTACAAAATGGTTTTAAACAATTCAAATAAGGACATTTGTGTCTTGATTTCATTTTAAATTTGGATAAGTATCATCTTTAAATCAAACCTTCTACCAGCTTCGGGAGAGATAGAGAGAATTCAGAGCCGATAGAGAAAAGAGAGAGAAAGATAGAGAGAAGCTGGGAACAACCAATTTCTTGCCGGATTTTCCATTTGATTTCAGCTTTGAAAGTGATTAAGGTGAGTTTATGTTTACGTGTTAAGTTTTCTTTATGTAATTTTCGGATTCAAAAGTTATGGATGATTGTTTGAGAGTTTTGTGGTGGGTTATGAGTTTCAAATGGTATTTTTGAAGTTAATCCTTGATGATGAATGGATTTTAGTTGTGATTTGAACTTGTACATGGTTTGAAATGATGAAACATAGTTTTATGGGTTTTTGGATTTGGTTCGAAATGAATCTTTGAAATTAATCAATTGTTTTGAGTAATTCTTGTGAATTTTATGTCTTTGAAGCTTGATTGATGTATGATGTTTTGGTAAGGTTTTGAAAAGCTTGATGCTCGTTAATGGTGGCTCTACAGGTGCTTAGTCGACTAATGCATAGTGCCTAGTCGACTAATGATGTTAAAATCGTGTTTCAGGGTTGCTGGTAGTGCATTAGTCGACTAATGATATGTGCCTAGTCGACTAACCGAAAATCAGCTCTCTGGAATTTTCAACCTTTGCAATTTTAACAACTTCTAGTCGACTAACATTAGTGGTTAGTCGACTAACTCTATACTAGTCGACTAGCAAACCTTGTCTAGTCGACTAAGGCAGTCCAAGTTTGAATATTTCATATTTTTGTTCAAATTTCTTCATTTGTTATCCATTTTGAGTAATCTTTACATGCATAGAAACCTTTTGAGACTTAATTGGTGCATATTTAAAAGTTTTAATGACATTGTTTTTATAAAGTGATTCATTAATGTTTAATTATGCATAATTGTTGTTGTTCATTACTAATGCCTCATATTTGTGATTGATAGGTGATTCACAGAGCTAATCCAGTCTCCAATAAATTGTATTTAGTTCAGCAATACAGGTAGGAAAACTTATGATTCTTGTTATAAATGATTATGCTTGTATGATTGTGATAAGATGGAATTGAATTGAAAGGCTTGTGTATTATGATTTCATTATTGGATGAAGTTTATTGTTATGAAAAACATTGCATTATTGATTGAAGTTTTGCAATCATGATAAGAACCTGGACTTGGGGCAGTACTGGCTTTTGAATTATGGAAAGTGGAGAAATAAGTTGAAATGTGATGAAATGTGATCAAAGGATTGTTATATGATTTGTTTTAAGGATTGTTTAAAAAGCAGTACTTGCCTAGGTGAAAGCGAAAGAGGCTATATCGTGTTCGTCTAGGCTGAAGAGATGTTGTAAGGCCTAAGAGTGGATCTTTCTATAGCGCTGTTTTGCTCACCTATTGGTTATTGAACCACCTCGAGGAACTTAGAACGGACATGAAAGTCATTTTACTTTGCATTGCATTGTGATGTGAATTGTATGGATTGTGATTGTGTTAAGTTTATGCAGCATAGTTATTTTAAATAAGGTTGTACGTTTACCTACTGAGCTTCGTCTGCTAGCTCACCCCTGCTTAATTGCAATTCCGCAGGTGAACGATGTGAACATTAGCTGCATGGAGACAGAATCAGGAAGGCACACACTGTTAGAATTTTGAGGAATGTTTGTATATGTGTATTACACATTCCTTGTAACCTTTTTATTTATACCTTTTAAATGTTGAATAGTTAAGTTATATTTTGTTTATCCTATGAGCCAGTGTTGTTGGCTTATTTTTTTTGTTTTCTTTTTAATCGATAAGGGCGTTTGTATGACATGACATATGCACACCTTTGTGGATTTTTTTTGAGTTTATTAATATAATTCAAATTGTTTCATCTCATTCTTGGTCTATTCCGATATAATGCATAATATCGTCATAGAACAGGTTTGGGACATTACAGAAAGGCTCAAATCCTGTTTCTTATAAGCATGAATGTAAAATGAAGAATATGCAAGAAACATAGGATAAACAAGTGTTCAACAAAGTTAGCCAATATATCCATTTAATAAAATAAGCCACAAGACCTTTTGAAAGGTTTGACATATATCAAAATGTTCAATGAGTATTCATATGCATAATCATAACACAATGTTTGTTATCATCAAAATCATATAACAATGTGGGATAAATCATTTACCAAAATATGATTGAAGCCATAGGGCTAACAATATGTATGCAGGTTATTGTTAGAAACTAAAACATAATGCACAAGGATGAGAATCATACTCATTAGAAAATAAATTTCAAAGGTACACAGGGAATCATCAAACTGGCCTAAACTATTCATTTTTTTTTTCATTTTATTTCCAAGGGCCTTAAATATACTTAAAAATTACAAATACTGCATGTTTATCAACAGGGGAAAGAAAATGATGCACAATCCAGAAACTTACAGATTCAACTTTCCAACCAAATGAGAAACCCACTGGCTCATAACTCCTGCAGTCAAAAAACTTCAAGGGGTCACACTTCTATAGACACCCCATTTTTGACTTATAAAATGTAAGTCATTATTTCATAACATATTGGTCAATAATGACTAAGCATTTTTGGAGAATAGACCTCAAAACCATAGTTTCCAAATTTACCCCTTTTTTTTTAAGTAGATGAGGCTATTATCACATGTAGGTTTTTGAGTCGGAATTGAGTGATTCCTTTTGCATTATGTTTTTAGAGAGTATAGGAATATCCATGTCAAATTTCATGTCATTTCGATCGAAAATCGATAGGTAATAAGAACATTTGCGACTGCAAGAGTAGAATTGTCATTTTTCTCGTATAATTTCCAAATGACCTCTGAATTCGTCCCGGTTTCTTTAATTGGATTTGTATGGATATTTAGAGTCTAGTTAGATGATTGGTTCAAGCATGACATAGTTCGAGTGCGATTTGACTCATAATAGTTCATAGTGGTCAATTGACCATTCCTAGGGTTTTGACCCAATTTGACTTTGGTTAAACCATTTTTCTATAATTAATGTTTTCAAATCCTTAAAAATTTTGCAAAATAATTTTCAAAACATGTTTCATGAAGTGGAATTTTGTATTTAAAGCCGATCGGTTAGTCAATTTTAAAACCCTAATTTGAGTTGAAATGACTCATAACGACTAAACCGGCTTGGTTAACTTAACCCTTTGACTTTGGTCAATAATTTTTGAACTTAAACCCTTCTAGAAACATAGAGGATTAAGTTCTGAACGTTTTGACTCAATGTGAGCCCTAGGATCATTAGAATTAAATTTAATCTTGGCCATTCATGCTTGAGCCAAAAATCTATAAATAGGACCATTAGCTTATGGTTTTAGAAAAAGAAAATTTTGGAGAACTTTTGGAGGCTTGGTTGAGGAAGTTAAATAAAGAATTCCAGCAACTTTGAAAGGTAAGTATCTATTCCCGTATTCTTCCTTTTTAATTATGTGTTAGTATAAAAGCATATTAGGGTTTTAATTTATGTATTCTAGTCGTCGTCGTCTTCTTCTTCTTCTTTTCTTTTTAGAGTTAAGAAGCATGTTTTAGAAAGCATATTAGGGTTTGCATGAATGCATATTAGGATTAGTAATGCATGGTTAGAATTAGGGTTTGCATGATAGCGTTGCCTACTAGGGTTGCATGGTACTGCATGATAGCATTGCCTACTAGGGTTGCATGGTACTTGCATGTTATTAGGTTTTTGCATGAAAGTAACATGTTAGGGTTTGCATGACTAGTTGGATATTAGGATTTTTATATTAGTATTATTATTTCATGTGGTTTATTCATATATGATGGTTGTTGTTTCATATTAGAAAGCATGTGAATGCATGTTAGAAAGCATGATATGATTTATGATTTTATGTGATTAGTATGCATGTTAGTATTATTCCATGTTAGTAAGCATGTGATTTCATGTGAGAAAGCATGTTAGAAAGCATGATAGGATTTCTTATTTAATGTTTAAAATAATGTGCATGATTAGGGTTTATTCTAGCATGATAGGAATAAGTTTTAAATTTTGTTTTTAGCATGCATGTTAGTATTTGCTTTATTTCTAGAGCATGGTTTGGAATTTAGGGTTTTAATATATGCTTATGTTTAGAATAATATTGTTAGCATGAGATAATTGAATTGCTTGGTTGATATACAATTGTGAACAAGGGAGCTTTGCATGAGGTGGGTCCCTTTCCTTGTGTTTAATTTTCTTGCACTTTGTTTGATCGATATAAACTTGTGGACGAGGGAGCTTTGCATGAGGTGAGACTCTTCCCTTGTGTTTATTATTTCATATCACTTTATTTTTCCTAAATATATGCATATTGATATGAAAGGAATCGTTCGAAATCATGGAATCGCAGCGGAAGACAAAATAAAACTTTTTAAATTGATGATTCCATCATCGAATGATCCTAACCAAGAATCGAACAAGCATAGGGACATGTGATATACATACAATCAAATAAATATTTATCGAACATAAATAAATCTTACTTGAATCGCCTTTCGATTTGCAATCCTTGATTTTGAACTTCAACGCGATGAAGTCTCCAACGGTATCCACACGAATACAAGATCGCTTGAATCCTTGAAACTTCTCTACATTGGAAGAATCAAGCTTGGGAGAGGGGAGAAACTCTTTCTCTAATTTGATGATGGGAGGCTTAGTGCTAGCTTGTCTCATCAACTAGTATTTATAGAAAACCCCTAGGGTTTCTATTTAATACTTATTTCCAAGAGTAACTTAATTCTCATTATATATTACTAATTAATATATAACTTAATTCTTTATATAACACAAGGTTATTAATAGAATTAATTTTAGGAAATTCCCTTCTCTCTCTTTAATTCAAGAGACTCTCTTATACTCTTTGTTTGTGTGTGACCCATTGGGTTCACCCCAACCTAGCAGTGACTAGGGACATCTCCATGTCTCCTAAAATAGAAACTTTCTATTTAAAGGTTTAATTGAAACTTTTCCAATTATGCCCTCATTGATAACACTTATCAATAGGCTTTCACTGGTCATGAGTGACGTCTAGCAATGTGTCATGACATGCCCTAGGTTTGGGTGAATAGTAGAACTATGTGAACCCTTCTTGTTACTTAATCCTTCATCCCCTAATGTCACAGTTAAGATATTTAGGGTATGGATATAAGTCAAAACCCTATCTTAACTTTCTTGTCATATGTTCTTCAAATTATAATCTCAATAAGATGAACCTTATGAAACTCTTTCATATTCCATCTATCACTCTGGCCAGAGATTCACATTGAGAGTTATATTTAAGAACTGACCCTGACATTCTCTCTCATAACATTGAGAGTGATGATTCCTTATTGACCACTCATATGCCTTCATGCAAGACCTATTAGAGCCAATGAGTGCTGACTACAACCTTAAGATCAAGGCTGTATAAAACACTATAAAACCCTAATAACTCAGGCACAAGACATCCATGGTGTCTCAGGTCTTAGGATTACCAAATGGACGTAACATAAGAATATTCCTTTAACTTAATATCCATAGGAATATTCTAGTAGATCATGTTCAGTGTACATATTCTCTAATATGCACCCACAGATTAACCTAAGTGTCTCTACACTGATAGGAAAGACTACCTATCCTCCCATTGGAGTTAGTTTAAATCTGTGCCACTCTTGCCGGTTTAATAAATGTCCTCTTTAATAAACCTATGAGCAGGAACACTTTAAGAATAAATGTATATGAGAAATATGAGTCTTCATATCTCAACAAACTTGAGATACACATTTCTCTTATCATTTATTCATGGACATTATCGTATATATA
>JAESVK010001298.1:6265-38621 GCA_017140935.1 Hamamelis virginiana
AGAAAAATGACTTTGAAAAAAACTGGAATTCAAAGAATAAAAAATGGCAGTTTTTTTCCAGTTTTTTCAAAGTCATTTTTCTCATAAACCAACCGTCGGATCACTGTGATTTTTTGAAGGCATGACATACAGAAGATGAACATCTAATCCAACGGTCAGTTTTACGAACTGTCATATAAAATTGGTCATATGAAGGGGACCTTACGCAACCTTGCGTAAGGTGGGCCTCATAATAGAATTACTGTATATATATATATATATATATATATATATATATATATATATATATATTACAAAAAAAACATAATCCTTTTGAACCTTTTGTTTTAGTTCCATTTTTAAAAAAAATAAAAAATCCTTTTGTGAGACTTGATGATGAAGACAGTTTATGGACGAATGGTGCTCTTGACAAATTGTGTCAAAAGAGATTCAAATTGTGTCATGTTGGAATGGTTTTATTTTTCCCATGTTCTACATTGTTAGCATGTTAATTTAATGTTGAAATTTTATTGACAAATGTGTCAAAAGAGATTCAAATTTTGACAAAGGGTGCATTTGACTAATCCGGAATCAAACTATACTTGCTTCCACGCTTTTAATTTGGTGGTTTCAGAAATCATCAAAATTGTTGGCCCAAAATATACTCTAAAGGGGGGATGAATAGAGTATAGGCTATTATAAGTGTGCCCTAAAACTAATTAGTAGGTTGTACTTAGAGACTTTTATTTCATTTATATTCATGTATGAAACATTTTTCATTAATGAAATGGCTTTTTATTATCATGTAAACTTGTGTTATTCATAACTGTTCATGATAATGTCCTTGAATAGAATGATAGAGAATTGTATCTCAAGTGTTGAGATAGAGAGACATACAATTCTCAAGAACATCTATTCTAGATATGTTCCTGATCAAAGATTTATTTATTTAGGCGATAATAAACCATTAAGATTAGCACAGGTTATACTAGCTCCAGTAGGAGGATGGTGAGTCTCAAGCCATCTGTGTGGAAACACTATAGTAAACCTGTGAGAACAAGTACATTGAACGTGACCAATATGAGTACAGCTTATGGAAATGTATTTGAATGTCAAAAGCTGCTCATGTGTATAGTCACATTTGTAATCCTCATACCTGAGACACCACTGGTTATCTTATTTATGAATTACTAGAGTTTAATAGTATCTTGTAGACCCTTGATTAAGAGGATGTAATCGATACTTATTGGCTTTAGTAAATTGTACAGATATGTGAGTGTGCAATAGGGGATCACCACCCTTAATATCAAAGGGAGAATGTCACTGTTCATTCACAAATAAGAACTCAATAAAGTCTTTGGCCAAAGCAGAAGGTAACCGAGAAAAAATGTTGTCAAGGGTTAGCCTAATTGAGTTTATATTTTGGTGAATAGCTAACACAGGATTAAGTTAGGGTTTGACATGAATCCATACCCAACTAACTTAATCGTGACATTGTTTGGTGAAGGATTATCTATTACATGAAGGGTTCATTTATACAGGTATATTCACTCAAACCTAGGGCTTGTCATGACACATTGCTAGACATCACTCATGACTAGTGAAAGCCTAATGATAAGTGTTTTCATTGAGGGCAAAATTGGAATAGTTCCAATCGAAACAAAAATAAAAAGTTTCTATTTTGGGAAACATTGAGATGTTCCCTGTCACTACTAGGTTGGGGTGAACCCAATGGGTTACACACATAAGGGCATAAGTGATCTTATTGAATTTGTGGGAAGGGAATATTCTAGTTTATATATAATTGACTATTATTATTAAAGGTTAATAAGAAAGAGGACAATGATATACATAACTAGGATATTATTATACTATATGATGTTTGGTCAAGCTAGCACTTGTAACCAAACATCATTAAAAGAGAAGAGGACTATAAATAAGAGGCAATAAGCCCTAGAGCCGGCCACTCCAAGTGTGCATCCTTCCTAGCCGTGCTCTCTCTTCCCTCTCTAGTTTGCTTTCTCTCATAAGTGGTTGTGAAGAATAAGGGATTAAAGGAGTCTTGTGTCCGTGTGGACTAGCATTGGAGGCTTCCATACTTTTGGAGCTCGAGGTTTTGCAAGGACAAGCATCAAAGGAACCAAGTAAGCTTTAATTAATTGTTTATTAATTATTTTGATTTGTTTGCATAGTTTGAGTTCATCCTTGGGATGATTACACTGGAGAAAAAAATTTTATTTTCTATTTTCGCTGCGTTTCTCCCATGTAATCTTTCAGTGGTATCAGGGCCAACTCAAACCTATGATTCGAATCATGAATGGCATAACTTGGCATGTGTTTAAAAGTTATTTTGATCAAATAAGATTTGAGAACAATCCCTATGATGAATTCGGCCCTATAGTTTTTAAATTCTTATTGTTTTGTTTTTATTTTTACTAACTAAAGTTTAAGAAACCCTAGCAATGGACGAAAATATGGGGGCTGTCTATGGGTTTTAACAACCCTTATATGACCATTAAATGTTAGGGTTTAGAACCCTAACAAGATTCGGCAATGAGATTTGAGAAACCCTAGCTATGGTGGCTTACACATGAGAGATTCTAGGGTTTGAAACCCTAGAGAGTCACGGCTGCATGGGGATTATTTCCCCTTGTTATTTTCGACATTAAGGGTTTTATTAAACCCTAAGATGGTAGCTCCAATAAGGGTTCTTGAACCCTTGAAAGTTTCGGCCACATGGGTTATGAAAACCCTAGAAGTGGCGGCTTACTTATGGTGGCTACACTAAGGTTTAATAACCCTAGCTTGTTGCAGCCATATAGGGTTTATAACCCTTGCTATGATCGGCCATTGATGGGTTTAGAACCCTTGAAGTTTCAGCCATGGTGGTTGCTTGGTGAAGAAGATGATACACTTTAAATAGGAAACCTAGTTTGACTAGGAATCCCTAATTGAACTAGTTTCCTATTGGATGTTTAATTTCCTAGTTGATATAGGATATTAATTGGATATGTTCTAATGGGATTAGAAGTTAATTAATTAGATTAATTAATAAATTAAGTGGCTGCAATTAGAGTTTTAGAAACTCTAATAATAATAAGGAAAGTTTCCTAGTTCAAATAGGTTTCTAATTTATACCTTCTTTGAAAGTCAAATTTTGTATGAATTGGAATCCATGTTGAAATAGGAAATTTATTATTTGATGACTCAATATAGGTTTTAAGAAATCCTATTATTATTTTGATTGGTTTATGATATAGGATATTTTATATTATCAAAATAAGAAAACCCCAAACCCAAACACCCCATGATATTCACGGCCACACTAGGGTTTACAACCCTTGTGTGTCACGGCCACTAGATGGCCTTGGTTTTTGTTCATTCTTCTTCACACATTTGATTTGATAAATGTTTTTATGAATAAAATTGTTACAAAACATTTTTAGAAATTAAAAGTGAAAAAATTGAATAGAAAGTGAAATTAGGGTTTTAGAAACCCTAATTGCCATTTTAGGGTTTTGGAATAAAACACTTGTTGTTTTAGGCTTTTAATTCAATTAAAATGCATGGGGGTCATCTACATTAATATATTGAAGTGTTCTAATAGTTAGTACATGAAAATATATTGATATGATATTATTTATATATTTTTGAAAGACAAAACAGTATGCTGTTTTTCTAGGCACGCAACAACTAGTATCATGTTGTAAAATCTTTAAAAAAAATATTTTTTTAATGATTTTTACAAAAGGCCACTTATCAACTTCACTAATATAAGGTCTTAACTAATTGTAGGAAGAGTTCCCATGATTTATTTTGACTTTTGATAGCCTTACTAAGACTTTTGTGACTTATACTCAAATCTGTCCAAGATTAAAGTTAAAGTCACTAAAGGCCTTAAAGTGATATCAAACGTTGGAATCACTTAACGAGACCCATACCATTGGAAAGAACACTGTAAATCCTAGTGAACGAAAGTATTCTCACATTTAAAAGAGTGTTTTAAATGAGGCATATAATTTTTACAAAACAAGGGCAGATTCTTAGTGTTTTGAGAAAGCACTAAAAGTAAAGTGTTACTTTAATTTTTTAAATATCTGTCATTGCCATTTATTACTTGTTCCTTTATTGCTTTATATTATGCAAATTAGATTGTATAATAAATGGAAAGTTATGTACTTAAAAGACCAATTAAAATAAGATGTGATTGAAAGGAATCATTCGAAAACATGGAATCGAAGCGGAAGACAAAATAAAACTTTTTACATTGATGATTCCATCATCGAATATCCTAACCAAGAATCGAACAAGCATAGGGACATATGTTTTACATACAAGCATATAAATTTATCAAACATAAATAAATCTTACTTGATTCGCCTTTCGATTTGCAATCCTTGATCTTGAAATTCAAAACGATGAAGTCTCCAACGGAATCCACACGAATACAAGACCTCTTGAATCCTTGAAGCTTCTCTACAATGGAAGAATCAAGCTTGGGAGAGGGGAGAAACTGTTTCTCTAATTTGATGATGGGAGGCTTAGTGCTAGCTTGTCTCATCAACTAGTATTTATAGAAAACCCCTAGGGTTTCTATTTAATACTTATTTCCAAAAGTAACTTAATTCTTTTTATATATTACTAATTAATATATAACTTAATTCCTTACATAACACAAGGTTATTAATTGAATTAATTTTAGGAAATTCCCTTCTCTCTTTAATTCAAGAGACTCTCTTATACTCTTTGTTTGTGTGTGACCCATTGGGTTCACCCCAACCTAGCAGTGACTAGGGACATCTCCATGTCTCCTAAAATAGAAACTTTCTATTTAAAGGTTTAATTGAAACTATTCCAATTATGTCCTCATTGATAACACTTATCGATAGGCTTTCACTGGTCATGGGTGACGTCTAGCAATGTGTCATGACATGCCATAGGTTTGGGTGAATAGTAGAACTATGTGAACCCTTCTTGTTACTTAATCCTTCATCCCCTAATGTCACAGTTAAGATATTAAGGGTATGGATATAAGTCAAAACCCTATCTTAACTTTCTTGTCATATGTTCTTCAAATTATAATCTCAATAAGATGAACCCTATGAAACCCTTTCATATTTCATCTATCACTCTGGCCAGAGATTCACATTGAGAGTTATATTTGAGAACTGACCCTGACATTCTCTCTCATAATACAGAGAGTGATGATTCCTTATTGACCACTCATATGCCTTCATGCAAGACCTATTAGAGCCAATGAGTGTCGACTACAACCTTAAGATCAAGGCTGTATAAAACGCTATCAAACCCTAACAACTCAGACATAAGACATCCATGGTGTCTCAGGTCTTAGGATTACCAAATGGACGTAACATAAGAATATTCCTTTAACTTAATATCCATAGGAATATTCTAGTAGATCATGTTCAGTGTACATATTCTCTAATATGCACCCACAGATTAACCTAAGTGTCACTACACTGATAGGAAATACTACCTATCCTCCCAATTGAGTTAGTTTAAATCTGTGCAACTCTTGTCGGTTTAATAAATGTCCTCTTTAATAAACCTATGAGCAGGAACACTTTTAGAATAAATGTGTATGAGAAATATGAGTCTTCATTTCTCAACAAACTTGAGATACATATTTCTCTTATCATTTATTCATGGACATTATCATATATATAATTGAATATATAGACGATAAGTAGTACCTTCTTATCCTAATATGAAATAGATATGCACTTTAGGATTGGTTTTAGGGCATATCTCTAACAATCTCCCACTTGCACTAAAGCCAATCACCATAGTATCTTATACTAGTCTTCGAAAGACAAGGCTTTATAACTCCTAAAGATGTTATGGCAATGGAGATCCTATGCAAACAAACTTTACATCTTTATTATTTTCAATAATAGTAATTAAACTATAATTCTGCTGCCAACTCTGATGTCCAGTAAATGAGACCTATGTTCTTGGTAGAGAACAGTATGTACTATGCACTCTTTTAGGCAACTTGTAAATAGCATCCTTTTAGATTCCTTTATTCATGTAAGTATCATAATCTTAACTAACTTAAAAATATACTCACTTTTATTCAGGATCATTATTCTGAATAATACCAATATCTGCCAACAACTTTTGTAGCATTAATGATATTAAGTACATAATCTTTTATGAGATTCCATATTTCTCAAATATTAAACTCATATATAATCCCTCATAAAATCAACATTTTTGAGAGATTAGAATTCCTATAACTTTTATGGAATTCATGATACTACACTTAGTATTTCAAGTATGTACTTAAATAAAGGAAGCTGAGAATGAATGATGACTTTGTTGCTCTCACTAGTCCTTTTGAAACACGGTATTTATTTATTAAACTCTTTAATAATATAAAATCCCTTATAATGTTTCATAAAGGAATGGTTCTCAACCATTATGGAAACATTGCTTTCTAATAACTCTTTATATAAATGATTCAACTAAAATATTCTCAATATTTCCTTTTTAGCTTTACTTCAAATGAATGATTTGAACTCTTCAAATATTCATAGTTTTGAATCCTTTGAACACTTTCAAATATTCAAAATAGATATGAAGTATTTCAAACTAAGTGTAAGGTTTATACATCTCATGTATTATCCTTTTAATCTCCTTATAAATAAGATGATTGGATTATATTAATTTATGAATTCAAACAAAGTGTCAAGATTCATTTATTAATATAACCCTACAAGGTTGAATCATATATATATTTAATAGCATTCATGAAGAATTTAGAACTTTAAAATAATTGCCAGAAATTATCCAAATAATCAATATTATAAATAAACTGTTTTAAATAATCGAAATATTCAAAACTAAATAAAGACTTCTAAAGAAGTATTTATTACAAACTGGCAATAATTAAAAGTTCATCAAATTCTAAATAAACTAGTCAAGAATTGAGCTAAAGTGTTGAAGGCAGCAACTCTTGACCCTTTACAAACACTGAAAGCTAAATATCTACTCGACCTTTTGCTTCCCCTTGTCTCCTATATACAATCGCATTGTACAAGAAAAAACATAGTTAGGTATCTCATACCATAAAGCAAAATAATACTAATTCTCAATTAGTAAATCAAATACAAGACGTACCATCAGAAGAACCATTCTTCAACGAAGCCTGGTACTTCTTGCTATTCCATTTCCAGTAACGAATTCTGCCGCAGTGGAAACCCTTTCCTTTATACTTTCTCATCTTCATTCCTCCTTTTGACTTATTATTAGATTTCTTCTTCTTTCCCTTACCTTTAGGCTCGGTATTAGAAGTTGAAACTCCATTAATAGTCAATACATTCCCTTTGGATTCCTCTTTCAAGGTTTCCTCAACAGTTACTAACTTGTTTATCAAATCAGTCAAAGACAAATTTAAATTCACATCAGACATGTGAAAATCATTGATGAATGGTTTGTAACTTGCAGGCAGGGAATGAAGCAGTATGTCAATACCCATCTCAGATGTTATAATAACACCTAGATTGTTTAAGGAGTCGATATTTTGGATCATCTTGAGACAATGCTCATGAACGGATGATCCTTCTATCATCTTACAGGAATAAAGTTCACCTATAGCATTGTACCTTACAATTCCATTTCGTGAGCTGTACAAATCCTTAAGATATGATAGGATTGATCGTGTACTCTCAAAGTGCACATCACCCTTTATCTCTTCCTCAATAGCTTTATCCGACAAGGTATTGGGACATGGGGTACTAATGACATTTTTTATTGTATATGCGGCGGTTAAGATAACTTTAAAATTATTTAACCATTCTTGGGAATCAGGACCAGTCAAACGGTTGTCATCAAGGATTCTAGATAAGGGGTTTAGTGGAGCCATCTACAACAGAAAATAATAATAGTAAATTTTATATTATTCAAAACATAAATACCTATTGGTTTCTAAGTCTTATGGTACCTCCCACTATTTTATTCAAATCTCATACTCCCTTAGATGAGACTCGGGAATTTCATCATCTGAATTTCTGAAAGGTTCTGTGAAAAACCACAGACATGGATTCGCAGCGGAATAGGTAAAACAAAACTTTTTCGTTTTATAAAATTAATCCATGTTCACAAAACCTCTAAGAACGATTCAAGCATCAGGTACATGTATATAAATAAACACAAATAATCAATACAAATTAAATCTTACTTGATTGTGTTCTTCGGTGTAGCTTTCCTTCGAGTTTCAAACGTATGAAACCTCCAAAGCGTATCCACACGAGAGCAAGACTCCTCAAGCTTCCTAGTCTTCCACAACCCTTTGTGGCAAGCAAGAATGGGGAGGGAGAGGAGAGAGGCTATTTCGGCCCTAGGGTTTTGCTTAGACCTAGAGTGTGTAAAACACTCATATTTATAGACTTTCTCCTCTTTGGGGGGTGTTTGGTTACTAGTGCTAGCATGACCAAACATCCTTGAATAGAGTAATCCTATTCTCGGTTAGTTTTGACTTTTTATCAATTAACTTTTAATAATTAAAATCAAACAAACTCAATGATAGGATTCCCCTCCCACAAGCTTAAGGAACTCACTTACTCTCTATTGTGTGTGACCCTTTGGGTTCACCCTAACCTAGCAGTGACAGGGACATCTCTATGTCTCCCAAAAATAGAAACATTCTATTTTAAGGTTCAATTGGAACGATTCCAAGTTTGCCCTCATTGATAACACTTTATCAATAGGCTTTCACTGGTCATGAGTGACATCTATAAACATATCATGACATACCCTAGGTTTAGGTGAATAGCAGAACTATGTGAACCCTTCATGTTATTTAATCCTTCATCCCCTAATGTCACAGTTAAGATAATAGGTATGGTTTTAGTCAAACCCTATCTTAACAACTTGATATCTGTCCCACAAAATATAATCTCAATAAGGTAATCACAGTGAAACTCTTTTCACTGTTTACCTATCACTCTGGCCAGAGGTTCCCTTTGAGAATTATCTTTGTGAACTTATCCTGACATTCTCTCTCATATAACTGAGAGTGATGATCCCTTATTGCACACTCATCCATCTTCATGCATAACTCATTAGAGCCAATAAGCACCGATTACAACCTAATGGATAAGGCTGTACGAGATACTATCAAACTCTAGCAACCTATGCACAAGACAGCTATGGTGTCTCAGGTCTAAGGACTACCAAATAAATGGACATAACACTAGAATATTCCTTTGACAGAACTACCATAGGAATACTCTTTGCAGATCATGTTCAGTGTACATATTCTCTAATATGCACCCACAGATTAACCTAAGTGTCACTACACTGATAGGAAAGACTACCTATCCTCCATATGAGTTGGTTTAAATCTGTGCTACTCTTCATACGGTTAATTAAATATCCACTTTAATAAACCTTTGAGTAGGAACTCTTTTAGAATAGATGTATATGAGAAATATCAGTCTCTCTATCTCAACACCTTGAGATGCATATTTCTCTTGTCATTTATTCATGGACCTTATCATATATGTTAGAACATATTAGATAAGTTATACCTTCCATATATAGATAATATGAAACTTAATATACCCTTTAGGATTGGTTTTAGGGCATACTTCTAACAATTTCCATAGTAGGGATTGGGGTCCCATTAAAAATTAGTAATCCTCACATAATATGTTCTTGGATACTAACCCTTAATGAGTGGATAACTCTTATCCTAATGCTTCTAAAGCAAATTTCAATCATCCTTTAGCCTCTAAATTGCAGTATCCTCACATAATAGGTTCTTGGATAGTACTCTTTAGTTAAGTCACACCCATCATTCGCATAAGTATGGTCAATTGAATGTTGTACCCCTCACATAATAGGTTCTTGGGATACACCATTATCGCACCTTATGATATCCAATATTAAAACAAGACAGTATGAACCCTCAGGATGAACATGTTCTCGCATATCTGCAGCCAAACACATCCACCATAAGAATCCACCTATCATGTAATGATGGGAGGCTAGGATAAAGCCCAAGGCCTCTTCCTTACAACTTAATTTTGAATTAAAAGGGGTTTTGTAAAAGGGTCTCATTTAAAATAGACATACATCACATGCATCACATATATATCAAACATACATGTGAAGTTTAGACCAAACTTTATTATTAGTTATCGATTATCCTCCCACTGTCCTACTAGAGGCTATGGTGGATTCATCTTGAACATATAATAAATTAGGTCAAGGCCCTCTACCAAGCATACATCTCATATATTAATGGGCCTTGGATTAATTATGGACTTTAGGGTGGGTTCATGCTTTGAGCCAATAAGATGAACCCTAGGTCTATAATGAGGTTTTGGTGATCGTAATTAAAACTATGTAACTATTACATCAAGACTAAAAGATTTTCGAAAAGTCTTGAAGTCCTCGCCAAGTCCTTCTCAAGTACTTGCCTTTTCCTCTCGTACAAAATTCCACCATGCACCTCAAGTCCACCATGCTCTGAAAGAATACGCCATGGGAACGCAGCGGAATGTAAACAATAAAAATTTCTCATTGATATTCATCCAAGAATCGAACTCAAACTATAAAAGCGAATCAAAATAATAAATCAAACATTAATTAAAGCTTACTTGTGTTCCTTTGTAGATGCTATCCTCCAATCCTTGCCGTGAATCCTCGCGAAACCTCGAGCTCCAAAAATATGGAAGCCTCCAATGAAGTCCACACGAGTCTAAGACTCCTTGAACTCCTTGATCTCCACAACTCTTGAAGAGAATGCAAGCTTGAGAGGGAGAGAGAGAGAGTGGCGGCAATGAGAGAGAGAGGCTCACTTTGATGAGTTAGATTACGAAACCTGTGATAACCCAAAATTTTAAAAAAAGGCATATTTTATAAATATCATTAAATTTGGGATGATTTATAATTTAGTAAAAGCTTAATTTGATATTACATAGAGAAATGGTGTGTTTTTATAAATACAAAAGTTTTGGTCTTATAAATTTCTTTTTTTTTTTTGAAATACCAAACCAGTCCCCTTTTTTATTTCTTTAAAACCGTAGTCAACAGCCATTCTTCACTTGAGTTTTTGAGAGAATGAGAGATGGCCGAGTGAGAAGGTGTGTGTGAGCAGTCGTGAAGGGTGGTCCGGCTGTCGGAGTTGCTGGTTTCTCGCCGGATTCCTGCATCTTTGCTGATTAAGAGGTAGGCTCATGTTTGTGTATTTTGATTTCCTCCTTTCCTTCTTCTAAAATTTTTTCTTTTTGGATCCGTGGGGTTTTGGGTTGGTAGCTATATGCATGTCAAATTTAAATGAGTTTAAAACTTTGATCTTTCAAGCTTTGCATGTGAGTTCTGTGATGATGCTTCGGTTTGTGGATTTGAGCACATTCACGGTGGATCTACACTCCATGTGCTTCGATTTGAGTTTGGGTATTTTGAGAGTATTTTTGGATTGATGCCTAGATGGTTTTTTTTTTAAAAGAGGGCTTGAATCAATGGTGGGCTGATCATGGGATTTTTTGAAGTTTAAAACCCTTGCATGTGAGCCCCTGTTTTGAGCATGCATTTCGGGGCTGTGTATGCCAAAAATAAATGAGTTTTTATGATCATTTAGAGTTTGGCAACCATATCAAGCTTGATCTGAGTCTGCATGTAGTGATTCATCAGTGGGGATGATTTGTTTTTGATTTTCGGATGGTTGTGTGGAGGGTGCCGTGAGCAGCAGCCATGGCTGCTCTAACCCAAATTTTAGTTTGGAAATTTTTATGATAAATCAATGTTAATCTATTTTTGCTTGTGGTTATTTTCATGGTTAAAATAAATATTTTGGTAAATCGGTGAGGCAAAGAGGCTGGTCTGGGTTTGCATATGATGAACCAACTGTTGGAATGATTTAAATTTGGTTTTAAATAACTATGTTGAGGAAGCCGACTCACAGCAGCCATAGTTGCTGATTCAAGCTTTGATTTTGAACATTTTTGACAAATTAGAGTTCAACTATACTGCATGTGGAGTCATTTGAGTTTTGAAATGTTAATTTGAAGTTTTATATACATTTTGAGTAAGATAAATGGGGTTCGAAAATCTGTTGCAGGCTTGGGTTTATGCATCAGGCAAGGGCATTACCGATAATGCTTTTCTATTTCTTTGGTTTTAAACTTTGATTTGATAAATCATGAGGGATTTATTCTTGGGACTGATTATGAAACAATATAATGCAAAGTCTTGAGCTTGCATGTAATGGATTCTCGGTTGGGAAGGTTTTGTTTTGAGATTTGAAAATGCTGTGATAAGGATAGAACTGTACAGCAGCTATGGCTACTGGAATTTAAGCTCTGAAACTTGTTTTGGGTTTTCAAAATTTGTAAATTTCTTATGTACTTGGGGTAGAGTTCAAACATGCATGGATTGATTTCTAAATTTTTCAGGCTTAAAATCATTTTATGAGAGGCCATTGTTTTGATGCATATGTTCGGATCTGAGCAAGTCTAGCATACATGTGTCTTATGCATTATTTTTAAATTTGATAACTAAATCATTTTGTTTTGGGGCTGCATGTAGTATATGAACTACTGCAAGCTTTTATTTTGAGTTTCAATTTGGCTTTGATGAAGGTGATAACCCATGGCTGCCATGGAAGTTTGGTTCCAGCTTTGATTTTTTTAATTTTATTACAAATTGAGTTTAACAACATTGCATGTGGGATTGTTTTGGCTTTAAATTGTTAATATGATGATTTAATGCCTTTGAATGCTTTTTAAATGAAAAATGGATGATTTTCAGCCCAGTTGCAGGTGGCTTCGTTAGGAGGAAAATGACCATTACTGATAATGCCTTCCGCCATTATCGGTAATGGGTCATTTTGCAAGTTTTCTTCTTCATACTTCAATCCTTCATAACTTTTGCATATGAGCTCCGTTTTGAGCGTACTTTATATGCACGGAAAGTTTATGAAGCCTACTTTCTAAATTTTGAGGTTTTGAGGTCAAATTATTTTTGGAGAGAGAGATATTCTGGAAATACCAGATTTGCCCCTCGTGTGTGCACCTTGTCTTCTTTGGCCTATATCCTCAAATCCGTCTTGCATTTGGCGATGGAATTCAATGTGTGGTATCCCAACGCACTTGGGAATAAGTCTTGGAAGTTTTAGAATCTCTTGGTTTGGCATTTCAGGGTTCTGACCCTTAGGATCGCGGGTGAGCAATATTGAGAGTTGTATTGTGTTACTTTTGAAACTATGGATGCTTGTACTTCTTTTTGATTTTCTTTGCTTGCATTTTTGTTTGTTCTCAGATTTGATTTGGGTCCTTTGGAGGACCACTTGCATTGGGTGCACAATCATTGCATTTGGGAGGCTCGTGGAGCCACAAAGGGTTGGAAAATACAATTGCATTGAGGTAATGATAAGTAACCTTTTACTGTAATGATAATATGTTTGTTTTACACTGATTTTGAGAACTACATGAACATGGATGTTAAACACATTTGAGAATGTTATACCTTACAGATATTTGAGAACTACGAATTATTAGCTTGTCTAATAGATACATGGAATATACTGGTTTAAGAACTATCGATTTTGTGTGGTATGTTTAAGAAATGAGAACTATGGTACATAAATGAAATGTTTTGAGACCTTGTTTGTATTTCCTGGCAAGCTTCTTAGAATTGGGCATGATGTGTATATAAAACTAGGGAACAGGCTTTCCAAATGTATGTTTTATGGAAACACTAGATAAGGGCATATAGTGATAACTGTTTATATCTACACAATATAAATACTTGGTCTAAAGCTCATATGCCTGATTTTCTAGATATATCTATATAAGAGAAAGATGTTGAGATTTTCTTACAACTGTTCCCTTGACTTTTGGGTTGGATTGAATATTTTGAAATGGGAATCAGCCAGGGTACAAAAGTAAATATATATATATATATATATATATATGTGTGTGTGTGTGTGTGTGTGTGTGTGTGTGTGTGTGTGTGTGTGTTTGAATATGACGTGTCTTGAGGATTATTTTATATATAAGATGATGGCATATGATTTATCTACTTCACTCCTGTTTTTGGATAATGGTTACGATTGTTTTGAAATAACACTCGATACTTTAATATATGCCACATATTGTAACTTTACCTGCTGGCTTTGGAAATTGGTTTGAATGTATATATATTCTTGCTGCTATGCATGGTTCTGGCTCGGTTTGTATCACAGGGAGGTTTCTTTTTAAGGGCCTATGGTCCTGGGTGGAGCCTTAGTGCGGACCCAAAGTTTATAGCCCCGTAGTGGCTCGACAGTTGGCTGTTAACCAACTGATTGGTTTCTCTCGAGAGGTTTTGGCTGTCGTTGTGCCGGGGGTCTGAGAACAACAAGGTATTGGCTGTCGTTGTGCCAGGGACCTGAGAACAACGTAATTTCGTGTTATCGTTGTGCCGGAGGCTTTAGCCTGAGAACAACGTCCTGTTATACATTCTATGAGCCTAATCTTTGAAATTATGGGCATTGTACTGTGTTTATAACTGAGCTTAACTCATTATTTTTCTCTGGTTGATTTATGAACTGAACATAGAACTTCTTGACTTAAGCTTTTCACTGAAAGACCACACAAGTTTAATACTGCGTTATCTACTATCTTATAAACGTTATAGAAACTACGTTTATTTAAAATATTCCATGTATCACTGTATTATTGTTATTTGTAGAGGTTATCTTATTCCTACTGAGCAAGTGGAAGCTCACCCCTGCTTTTATGCAGCAGATTACAGGTTGGCTCGGGGTTTGCATACATGAGTTGAGACAAGCCTCTATTCGAGGATTATTAGATGATTGCATGGTCGATTCTGCATGGGACCTGCATATTATTGAGTTGTGTAATATTTATATTTTCTTGATTTTGGATTTTGCCATTGTTTGTGGCATAGCCTACTTGCCAGGGATGTTGGCATTATTATTATTTGATTTATTATTATTGTATAAGACGTTTGGGACATTTGTATGAGCATAACATTTCATATTGTTAAATATGCCTATATTTATTGCCTCTCATAAGGATATATGAATGAGCAGGTCAGGTTGTATCTCTATCTTGACACGTGTTGACCTATCCGGAAGGGTCAATACGATTGTTAGGTTGGGGTGTTACAAAACCCTAGGCCTATCCCTCTTATTTATAGACTCTCTCCTCTTTCAATGATGTTTGGTTACTAGTGCTAGCATGACCAAACACCATATAAGAATAGGTTTATCCTAGTTTAGTGTATCCTTAATCATTTTAATTATTAACCCTTAATAATAAGGATTAAACTCATACACAAATTAGAATATCCCCTCTCACAAATTCAAGAAGATCACTTAAGCTTTAATGTGTGTGACCCATTGGGTTCAGCCCAACCTAGTAGTGGCTCGGGAACATCGCATGTTTCCCAAAATAGAAACTTTCTATTTTTGGTTCAATTGAAACTATTCCAATTTTGCCCTCAATGATAACACTTATCATTAGGCCTACACTAGTCATGAGTGACATCTAGCAACATATCATGACGTGCCCTAGGTGTGGGTGAATATACGAATATAAATGAACCCTTCGTGTAATAAATAATCCTTCACCAAACAATGTCACGATTAACTTATTCGGATATGGATTCATGTCAAACCCTAACTTAATCCTGTGTTAGCCATTCACCAAAATATAAACTCAATTAGGTTAACCCATGAAAACACTTTTCCTTGGTTACCTTCTGCTTTGGCCAAAGACTTCATTGAGTTATTATTTGTGAATTAACTGTGACATTCTTCCTTTGATATTAAGGGATATGATACCCTATTGCACACTCACCTATCTTCATATACAACTTACTAAAGCCAATAAGCACCGATTACATCCTCATGATTAAGGGTGTACAAGATACTATCAAACTCTAGTAATTCATACATAAGATAACTAGTGGTGTCTCAGGTAAGAGGATTACAAATGTGACTATACACATGAGCAGCTTTTGACATTCAAATATATCTCCATAAGCTGTACTCATATTGGTCACGTTCAGTGTATTTGTTCTCTAACAAGCACCCACAGGTTTACTATAGTGTCTCTACACAGATGGCTCGAGACTCACCATCCTCCCATTGGAGCTAGTATAACCTGAGCTAATCTTAACGGTTTATTATCGTCCAAATAAATAAACCTATGATCAGGAACATTTCTAGAATAGATGTTCTTGAGAATCATATGTCTCTCTCTCTCAACACTTGAGATATAATTCTCTATCATGCTATTCAAGGACATTATCATGAACAGTTATAAATAACACAAGTTTACATGATAATATAAAAGTCATTTTATAGATGAATAAGATTCATACAATAACATAAATGAAATTAAAGTTCCCTAATAACAACCTACTAATTGGTTTTAGGGCACACTTCTAACATGCTCCATCAAGTATCCAATATTACATTTAAAATAAAAGAAAGTAGGGGATTAAGGAGATAGGGGATACATAGGGATTGAGAGGGAAAGAGGCATGCAAGCCCCAAATTAATTACATCACTCAAATTTAAACAATTTTAAATACAACCCTTAAAACAATCCAAACACATCTAATGCGGCCAATCACATCTCATTTAATTGGTCTTAAGTCCATAATTATCCATTCATATTCATACAAACTCATTGCATAAATAAAAACAACAATAATAAAAGAAAGGCAATGATGGCAATGGCATTTAATTAATTAAAGTCAATATTATTATTATTATTATCTCATAACAATAATAATAATCTTTTAAATCTCATTTAAAACAAAACCATCATATCTCATATGAATGTAAAAGTGTCTTTTCTTAAGTAAAACTCCCAATTAACTCAATTAGGGTTTTAAATAAATAGAATTAAACTTGAGAAATTAATCTAATAATTCCTATCATGCATTTAACGCTTTAATATGCATTATAGATTAATCAACATTAATCTATATGGAAGGAATTAAATAATAACTCAAAACCAAAATTTCTTGAAAAGACATAAACCCAGTTTTTCACAAAACTAAGAATTCAGCTACTGTTTTGGGACTAAACTTTCCTATATTAAAACAAACTTTTAAAATGTGAGAATACTCTATTTCACAAGGATTTTCAGTCCTCTTTCAAATGGCATAGGTCTCGTTTAGTGATTCCAACGTTTGGTATCACTTTAAGGCACTTTGTAACACTAACTCCAAACCATGGCAGAATCTGGAATTTGTGCACAAATGCATTTATTGGGTATAACCAAAAGTGAAATAAGTCATGGAAACACTTCAATTCACTAGGTTTTTCAGTCCTCTAAACAATGGCAGGGATCTCAAGACTTGATTCCAACGTTTGGTATCAATTAGAGACATTTTGTGACAGAGAGTCAGATTTTCCAGAATTGACTCTTATTCACAAAAATTCTAGTGTGGCTATTCTAGGTCATTAAAAATCATGGGAACCCTTCCTAGACTTTATTAAGACCTTATATTAATGAAGTCAATAGGTGGCAAGCTTCAAAAATCCCAGAAACTATTTTCCATGGATTTTACAAAAGCTTCATGATTGCTGCCCAGAAAAACAGCAACCCAGTTTTAATTTCAAAAAGATTTCAAAATTAATTCTTTCAATATACAAGCATGCTAAAACGTTTTTAACATATTTATATATCATCTAGCAACATCCCTAAATGTTTTTAAGCAATTAAAAACAATAATTCATCACATGAATTTCACAATCTCTCAAGAACACTTAAATTGTTTTATAAAAACACTTTTCATCAAATCTTTATGTTCTTCAATTTTTGATTTTCAAAAAACAATAAAATTTATTTTGAAAACTTTATAAACACTTTATATAACATATGAAGAACATAAGATCATGAAAACATAAAATAAATAAGGCACACTAGGGTTCCAAACCCATGTGGCCGAAAATCATAGTGGGAGAGAGAGAGTGTGCTAGGGTTAGGGTTAGGGTTAGGGTTAGGGTTCCTTACCATAATCTAACCTTTTTAGGGTTTCCATAAACACCAAATATGCTGCAATACAATCTATATTGTAATCATTTAAAATAAGAAAGAATCAAATCAAATATAGGAAACTTTCCTAAATCAAACAATTCACAAAATAGAAACTAGGAATTTCTTAGTTTGATATTTAGGGATTCCAAAATCAAATTAGGAAATTTTCCTATTTTAGTTTAGGGTTTCTAAAACCTAAAACCAGCCACCATTGATGATGAATACAAGGATTCAAAGAACCCTAAAACACCATTGTTGAACTCTTTAACAAGCTTCATCAATATACATGTTTAAAAAGAATTTAAACTAAGTTATTTGCATTAATCAAGAATCAATATTTAAACTATTTAAAAATAATCAAGATATATGCAAATACATTCTAGGGTTTGAAAAACCCTAGTAGCCGAAATCCATGAGGGTGTAAAACCCCATGGCCGAAATCCCTATTAGGGTAATCAAAAACCCTAAACACCATTGAAACTAGTTTTTCTTAAAAACAAGCTTTTGTTCATGTTTTCCAAAAACAAGAACTTCATCCATTCATTCATGGGTTTCCAAAAATCCAAGATTCAATCATGTTTAATGATTATAGGGTACGGTTACCATAACCCAAATCATAAACAAGATCATTAAAGATCCATGTTAGGGTTCATAAACCCTAAGTGGCCGAATGGAGAGAGAGAGAGAGAGGAGAGAGCCGTACCATGGGGTTGGGATTTGATCATCACCAAAGCATCTTCATGTCATGGAGATGAAACCCTAATGATCTTATCATTAAAAGAACAAACCTTGGTAGGTCCGAAAATTATAGAGAGAGAGAGAGAGAACACAAAACTTTTTAGTGTTTTTCTACAAACCCTTAAACTTATAATACCAAAGGGGTAAAACCCCATATGGCCGAATCCCTCTAGGGCAGCCCCATGATGCCGAATCCCTCTAGGGTTTTACATAAACCCTAGTTGCCATTTAAACACAAAACCAAAACAATAAACAAAGAGGAGAACCTCCATGGCCAAATTCCACATGGTTTCTAAAACCATTGATTTTTTATTTTAATTAATTAAATCCATTCTTGCCATCATTTAACATATGTCCATGCTTGATTTGGCTCTGATACCACTGAAAGGAATCATTCGAAAACATGGAATCGCAGCGGAAGACAAAATAAAACTTTTTACATTGATGATTCCATCATCGAATATCCTAACCAAGAATCGAACAAGCATAGGGACATATGTTTTACATACAAGCATATAAATTTATCAAACATAAATAAATCTTACTTGATTCGCCTTTCAATTTGCAATCCTTGATCTTGAACTTCAAAACGATGAAGTCTCCAATGGTATCCACACGAATACAAGACCCCACTACTACAAAAAAGCCCTACGAAGACGGTAAATAGAACACGGTTCTGGAAAACGTTTTAGAATCAGATTAAAGAACACGGTTATGGTGACTGTTTTTGTTTATTGCTATTTAAGAACGGTTTTTTTGCAATTGTTTTTGTTGGGTATATTATCAACACGGTTAATATATACCGTTTTCTTAGGATACAAAAAACGGGGTCGTTTAGTGGGTTTTTTTTTTTTTTTTGGCATATTGGCATCTGTTTCTTATTAATTATTTCATACTTTAATTTTTTTCAACAATTGGCGCCTTAGAGAGCTTGCAGTTTCCTCTATCACGAACTGCTTAGCCTTTCCATATCTCTCTACCCAGCTAGCAAATCAAAAAAGAAAACCCTTTCCGTACTCACCACTGTCTCTCTCTGTCTCTCGATCACCATAACCCTAGCCATTGAAAACCCTCATCCCTCCGGTCACCCCTGTCATCCCGCCGGTCACCCTGTCATCCCGGTCTCCCGCCGTGCACCCCTGTCTTCCCGGTCTCCCGCCGTGCACCCCGTTCACCCCTGTCACCCTGTTTTCCCCTCTTTCTCTCCCCTTTCTCTCCCCTTTCTCTCCCCCTCCTCCCCTTTCTCTCTAACTCTCACAATCAAACGAGAGAAACTTGGTAAGTTTCTCTTCTCTTCACTTCTCTTCTCTCCAACTCTCTCAATCCAAACAAGTCGTTAATCCCGGTCTGAAAACCCTCATCATCGGTCCTGTGGCGGAAATCTCATCCAATCAGTGTAGAAAACCCTCATCATCGGTGACCATTGTCATCTCGCTGGTCTCTATTGTCTTCCCGCCGGTCAGAAAACCTCATCGATCATCAGTTTGGCGCCGGAACTCCAAAGGCTTCTTGTCTCAGCTCCGGCCTCGCGCAAGCTTCATCATTTGAACTCCATCTCCAGCCTCGCTTCATCATTTGAACTCCATCCAGCCTCTTCCCTCTTGTCTCTGCTCAGTCCTCGCGGAAGCCTCTTCCATCAGGTAACAGCTCAATCTTTTTTTCGCACTATTTTCGGTTAATTTATCGAATGGAAAAAAAAAAAAAAGAATTGCATGGTAGATTATGATTCCTGTGTGAAATCTGCTATTATACAATTTGCAATCAGTTGAACTTAGTTCATGCATATGGTAGATTATGATTCCTTATTAGCTTTATTTTGCAGATTTGTGTATATATGTCAATACTGTCTGTACAATTAGATATGTAAGTTTATCAAGACATACCACAATTATGATAAATATCCTTTAAGAAAGCCAGCAATCAAAATAATTGAGAGGGGAAATTTGAAATAAGGGTATTTCTTGAAATATTAAATTTGATCTCATACCATCAGACATGGTTATATCTGTTCTCTGAATGATTGATTTCTACCTTAAAAATGCTCATTTAAATTAAGAATTACAAGAAAGCCATTCAATAAAGCTAATAAGGAATCAGATAATGGTGCTCTTTTCCTCTGTTCGTCCTCATTTTCTTAGGCCAAAAAATGTTGTTATTGTGGAATTATAATCATTCTGGAATTTTGGGAATAATTTGGATGATTTTTGAAGTTCTTGGGGGTGTTTACAAATAAATTTGAATTATTAAAATTTTTTAGATGATTGGGTTCGATGTGCATTATGCTTGGGATGTTCAGGATTTTGTAGAGTTTTGTCATAATGTTGTGGCTACTTAGCGTGGCTCCAAATACAGGTTTTTTCACCATAAAACCTTATCTGTCAGGTTTAAGCAACACCTGTGCACTAAGCATGGTGACCAGATAAAACTTGGAAATCATGAATTTGGTCATTTCCATGGTTTATTAGCTTCTTGATGACTAGCAATTGACATGGATGGTAGAGTACACAAGTTGAAACTGGGGGGCTTGTGCTTGGAGAAAATCCGTTCAAATAATTAGATTGAAAGCACACACAAAACATAGCAACAAGATAGAATCTCTACTCTCGTGTACTGCGGTATCTCTCCTTTATAGTAGATGCCATATTTTAGAAATCTTAAAACACTGATCATGAGATATTTACGATTGGAATTGTGTTATTAAAATGGGGTTCTTCTTGATTAAGTAATTAGTTAATACTTAATAGTGAATTATATGTGAGAAATCTTTTTAATATTTTGTGCTGATGCAAAGATCTCTAGTAAGAAAGAGACATTTGTTTTTCATCACACTTTATCATTCATTTTATATGTAAGCGAGAAGCTTATTTGCAAGCTGTACACCTGCTCTTCAGGTTTTAACTCTCTCCTGTAGCCTTATGACCCAGCTTTTAATAAAGCAAAAACATGTGATTTTTTGATAGGATGCACATGCCATGCACATGACCCATCATTTTTAAGGATCTCATTCTCACTAGCTCCATCTAAAGATTTTCTACCAGCTAGACTCTATTAATTAATTATTATGTTATTAGTGCAACTGGTTTCCCAAAATGCACATGCATGCTTCTTGGAACTCCTTGAGGGGGATGTCTGTGCATGCATCATCTCTCTCTCTCTCTCTCTCTCTCTCTCACACACACACACACCCTTTTTATATACAATCTTAGGCTAGAGTAAGCCCATGTCTATGGGCCTAGAGTTATATGGTAATGTTAGTAGCTCAGCCCAAAATCCTTGTAAATCATGAAGTCCATTCCCCAAATGGTTCTGGCTCTGTTTGATTACTTGGATAAGGAAAATAAAAATCATTCTCTCAATTTTTGTATGATTGGTTGTTTTAGTATAGTTATGAACCCCATCTGTTAATCCTTTCCTGAAAAATATTTCCAACAAAACACATCCCACATTTGGAAAGTATAAAACGTGTACTTTCTCACAGCTTTCTAGTAAACCAAACACTTGCAAAAAAGCAAGTTCCACAAATGTTTCATGGACCAAATGGCTTGATGAATTTAAAATAAAATAAAAAGCTTAAAAATTTGGAAGTTCAAAAGTAGTGAAAGCAGCTTAAAATATCTAAAGCAGATTTTTTATTTTGAAAGTTGATGATGTAAACTCAGCATTTCCACATGACAAATGAAAAAGAAAAGGGAACCTGAGGTAATTATTTTCTCAAAGTGGATATAAACAAATGCATAACAGTGATAAGTTTTTAAAGTTCCAAAGGTCAAAGAAGTTGGGAAGGCTAACTTCATATAAAAATGCACATATTTGCCCCAAAATTGCCCATCCAAGTGTTCAGGAATCAACCAGGTCTGGGCTTCAGAATACTACAGTTCCAGTGATCCTAAAATTTATACACAATTATAAGCACTTGAATGCAGAAAGAAATACAAAGAATGAAACAGAACACGGC
Organism: Hamamelis virginiana; assembly: GCA_017140935.1. Lineage (NCBI taxonomy): Eukaryota > Viridiplantae > Streptophyta > Magnoliopsida > Saxifragales > Hamamelidaceae > Hamamelis > Hamamelis virginiana. The sequence continues at coordinate 28,970 of JAESVK010001298.1, forward strand.
ATTAAAGTTTTCAAAATTTGCCTGGACTAAAAGTATCACCCAACAGTCACAACTGTCCTTAGTTAATATTGATGGGTTGTGGGATACCGTTTTATTTTTTTTGCCTTTAGTTACTAAGGAATTTAAGGGTGTGCCTTTGTTTGTTATTAGGGGTAATTGGGTTTCAATTTTTGGGTTGTGAGTTTGTTCCTTTTTCTCTTTCCTTTTCTTTTGTTAGTCCATGTAAGAGGGACATCTTGTCCTCTTTTCTTTTATATTAATAAAGTTGTTACTTATTAAAAAAATATAGTATTATTGATTGAATTTCTATGATTTTATAAATTCCTGTTTTATTTTGTTTGTTTTTGTATGTGTCTGCACACATGTGCTTATATTCAACACTTTGCAATTTATGTTTTATCATTAAGGTACATTATATTATAAAATAGTGAACATGCACAATGATTGGAGTGTTGGCTTACACTTCACAAATAAAAATTGGTTTAGACCAACCCAAGCTCAACATTTTTCGGTTAATTAGGTTTGGTTAAATTCATTATTTTGTTTCCTTTGTTGAGTTGTTAGGCCCCTTACATTGTGATTAAGTTTAAGATAATAGAGGATAACTTTTACTAATAAATATCATTTTTTTTCCTTCTTTTATTTCCAACACATAACTTAGTGGCCATTCCTTCAAAAATCCAAGCAAGGACAGATTGATGGTGTGTACAGGACACTTGAATTTTACTATTAAAATTCTGTTTTTCCTTTGGGTTTATGAAAGCAAAGGTAAAATAAGAGTTAAGTTGTTTGACGGTAGAAAACTGCCTTTTTTATGTATGTTATTCCCCTCGTATAAGACCCGGTGCTTTATAAGTTCACTTAATCCAAAAAAACTGTCGATTATGCTGAATTTTTATGTACTACTTTATAGTTTGATTTTGTGGCACAATAAGACAGTTAGATATGTTCATAGTTCTTCATTCCCCTCAATCCTTGTGTTTTTAGATTCTTCCCCTATCATTTGTGCGAGGATGGATGCACCATTGGATAAATCGTGGATGGCCATGGATAGGAGATTGCCCGAATATGAGGTGGGGGTAGATCGGTTCTTGCAATTTGCATTGTTAAACTCGGACGGTCATAACAACATGAAATGTCCTTGTGTACGATGTGTTAATTATAGGTGTTTACCTACTCGAGATATCAAGGACCACTTATTCATTTATGGAATTGATCAAAGGTATCGTACATGGATTTGGCATGGAGAGGAATTGCCAACCACTGCACCTTTCAGTAGATTTGGAAACAATGTTGATTGTTTTCCATTAGATGCATATCAAACTAAGACCGTTCCAGATGAGGTAGAAATGGTTTATGCTGCTCAGGAGCATTGCACAAATGATCCTAATGTTTTTAAGAATTTGCTAGAAGATGCTGAAAAACTATTGTACCCTGGTTGCACCAAATTTACAAAGCTCTCAGCAGTGGCAAAGCTCTACAGGCTTAAGGCCAGTAATGGGTTTTCAAATAAAAGTTTTGCTGAGCTACTGCAACTGATAGCTGATATGTTACCGGATAAGAATGAGTTGCCCGTATCCGTGTATGAGGCCAATAAGACATTGAAAGCACTGGGTTTAGATTATGAGAAGATACATGCATGCCCTAACGATTGTATACTATATCGAAATGAATATGCGGAAGCATCCAAATGTCCCAGATGTCATATCTCTCGATGGAAAGATGATAAGGCCGAGAGGGATAAAAGGCAAGGTGTCCCTGCAAAAGTTTTGTGGTACTTCCCTCCTATCCCGCTGTTTAGGAGAATGTTTCAAACAGCCCAAATAGCAAAGGACCTTGCATGGCATGACCAAAACCGGAAATTGGATGGTCTACTACGACACCCCGCTGACTCGGCGTCGTGGAAGCTAGTTGACCATAAGTGGCCCGAGTTTGGTGATGAACCCCGCAACCTACGATTGGCTCTTTCTGCAGATGGCATTAACCCCCACAGTTCATACAATAAGCCTTACAGTTGTTGGCCCGTTATACTTGTCACATATAACCTTCCCCCGTGGTTATGCATGAAGAGGAAGTTTATGATGCTAACTTTGTTGATTTCTGGTCCTAAACAACCGGGCATTAATATTGATGTATACTTGGCACCACTGATCGATGATTTGAAACTTTTATGGGAGGCCGGTGTTGAAGTATACGATGCATATCAAAAAGAGGTATTTACCTTAAAGGCTGTACTGTTGTGGACCATCAACGACTTTCCTGCCTATGGAAACTTAAGTGGTTGCACCGTCAAGGGGTACAAGGCATGTCCAATATGTGGTCCAAACGTTGTCTCAGAATACTTGACACATGGTAGCAAGAATTCATATGCTGGCCACCGGCGATTTCTTCCCGATGGACACCCATATCGAAAACAAAGAAAGGCTTTTAATGGCAAGCAAGAGCGTAGGAATGAGCCAATACCTTTGAGTGGGGAGGAAACACTGCGTGAGGTTGAAGGGATAGTTCATGTGTGGGGAGAAAAAAAAAAGAAAAGATACATCTAAGTCTAAGGGTGAACCAATGTGCTGGAATAAAAAGTCTATATTCTTTGAACTTGAATATTGGAAATACCTTCACATCCGTCACAACCTTGATGTTATGCATATCAAGAAGAACGTCTGTGAGAGCATAATTGGTACACTGCTTAACATTCCTAACAAAACCAAAGATGGAGTAAATGCTCGACGGGATTGGTTGACGAAGGTTAATAGGCCTGAGCTTGAACCCAAGATTGTCGGTGAACGTACATACTTGCCTCCTGCATGCTTTTCTATGTCTAGGGAGGAGAAGAAGCTGGTGTGTAAAACTTTGTATGAAATGAAGGTCCCGGAAGGTTTTTCTTCGAACTTTAAAAATATTGTCTCTATACAGGAAAACAAAATTATTGGTATGAAGTCACATGATTGTCATATTCTTATGCAACAACTTCTACCTGTGGCGATACGGTCAGTGTTGCCAACACACATAAGAGTTGCTATCACGAGATTTTGCCTCTTTTTTAAGAACATTTGTAGCAAAGTAGTTGATGTGACCCTTTTACCTATGCTTCAGAACCAACTCGTTCTCACTCTTTGTGTGCTTGAGAAATATTTCCCACCTTCTTTTTTTGACATAATGATCCACCTGACGGTTCATTTGGTTAGGGAGGTGCAACTGTGTGGGCCTGTCCATTTTAGATGGATGTACCCTTTCGAGAGGTATATGAAAGTTTTGAAGGGGTACGTAAGAAATCGATATCATCCAGAGGGTTGCATCGCCGAATGTTATATTGCAAAAGAAGCTGTTGAGTTCTGCAATGACTATTTGTCAGACGTGGATGCAATTGGTATTCCAGTTCATAGGAATTTGTCGTCATGTGACTTTGAAACTGGACGTGCATTACCGGGAGGTAAACTTGTCAAAGTAGAAAGGGTTGTTTTGGAACAGGCACATCGCTATGTGTTGGCAAATACTGCTGTCGTTCAGCTTTATATCGAGTAAAAAACCCAAATTACAACTTATTTCACTCATTTCAATACTATTACTGTAAGAACTGTGCATTTACATGTGTTATTTTAATCTATATGAGTAGGGAACATACGAACTACTTGATGGAACTTCATCCCCAAAAATCAAAAAATGAACTGTGGCTCCAAGAAGAACATGGTCGGTCTTTTATTTCTTGGATCAAAAAGAAGGTACCAATTTCATTAAAAACTCCTATATATATATATTACATGGACCATTCACATTAAAGCATTTACACAGGTCGAGGATAAGTTAGGCTCAAGCAGTCAAATATCTCGAGAGTTGGAGTGGATAGCACACGGACCATCAAATGAAGAGATAAAAGTTCCTGGATACATCGTCAAAGGTTGTCGCTATCACACACATAGCCGTGATCAAACACGCGTCAACCAGAACAGTGGAGTTAGCTTAGTGGCTTCGGCGTTGCACGTCGCAACACGAAAAGATAATAATCCAGTATTTGCTGATACTTGTTACTACGGTGTGATCACCGAGATATGGCTGCTTAATTATCAATTGTTTCAGATTCCAGTTTTTAAATGTGATTGGGTCGACATTACCCATGGAATCAAAGTAGATGACCTAGGTTTCACATTGGTTCAGCTCGGTAGGATTGGCCATAGAAATGACCCATTCATTTTAGCTTCCCAAGCTAAACAAGTTTTTTATGTACAAGACCAACTTCAGTCGAGGTGGTCAATTGTTCTATCAGCACCACATAATGAGTACTTGCAAGAGGAGCCAGAGGGTGTCGTTAGTGTTGGTTGTGCGGAAAGCATAGATCCTAACCATGTAGTATCAAATGAGTTCTTGAATGTAATCGAGGAACATGGGAAGTCCTATGTGCGAGATGGAGTGGAGGATATATATGTGGATGAGTAATATACTAATATTTATAGTTATAGTTGATAAACATTTCCCTATATTTATAGTTGTAACAGCTTGGACAATTCCTTATGTTTCTAATATTTCTGTCATATTATATATGCTGATTGTCTCCAAATCTTATAATGATTGTTTGAGTAGATTTAATTGCGATTGATTATTATTGATATAACAATTGCATTTCCATCATGGTGGTTTTTTTTTTTTCTTTCTATATATATTTTAAACGCAACAGGTAGAGTATGGAGCAACAAGAAGGTGATGGTGATGCGGGGAGCCCCCCACGTAAGCCAACTAGAGAAGAGAAAAATGTAAAGAAGAGGGGGCCAACAAGCCTCACAATTGGCCGCAAATCCAAAAATGGTAAGATAAGGAAGATTTCAATAAAGTTCAACGATAAAGGACAACCTATAGGCAAGGGTAGGAAAAGCATATCCACTGATGTTGGGAGGATTTTCCGTTCATATTGCAAGAAATGGAAAGATGTGCCGGATAGTTTAAAAGCAAAAATGCGTGAAGTGATTAATGTACGTTATTTTACTTTGGTGTCAATAGATTAATTTATTGAATTCTTTCCATAGTTAGTACCTTATGAATAACTTATTAATTAATCTAATGAATTTTTATTTTTTTTGTTTGTTTCAAATTGGCAGGAACATTACAAGTGCAAGAGTAGAGTCAATTGGCAGGATATCATTATGGATTTGGTTGGGGGACGATTTCGAGGATTCAAACACAACTTGAATAAAAAATACATTCGTCCCAATCTTCATAATCTCGAGAGAATACGAGATCCACCTGCTGGTTACACAACAATCACTACTGATCAGTGTCGTGATTTTGTTGCACAAAGAACTTCCAAGGCTTGGAAAGTAAGTAAATTTCAAAGAAAAGTAATATGAGAATCTATTTCATTATATTTGTTTAATTAATATGTAAACAATTTGTACAGAGAATTAGGAAAATGGCACAGGAAAGTCAAATACCCGCATAGACTATCTAGAAAAGGGTATGCTGGGTTGGAAGAGGAATTGGTAAGTAAGCCAGCAAATCATATAAAAGTTTTGTGTTATGTCTTTTAATGCATGCCCAAATTTGTCTACTATTGTGACCATGTTATTTATTTATTTTTTGTTGATCAAGCAGCAGAAAGAGATAGAGAGTGAAGAGCCAATAGATAGACATGTTCTATGGAAGGAGGCGCGCCACGAAAATGGAGTATTTAAACATGAGGCAGTGAGAGAGAAGGCGAAAAAAATTGTGAGTTACAAAAGAGTATTTAATTTGGTTTAAATTTTAAACTAACAATATATATATTATGATCGTATTACCATGGACTAAGTAAAATGAAATGTAATTTGCAGGATGAACTCTCCCAGCAAGTTGAAGATGGCACTTTGATCATCGAGGGCAGCAATGATGTGCTAACTCAGGCTCTAGGCACTAAAGAACACAATGGGAGAGTTCGGGGTGTTGGGCAAGGTGTCATCCCATCTGTATACTTTCATAGACCCACTAATACCTCAAAAAATTTAAAATCTGCTTTGAAAGAATTGGCACAAGTCAAGAGTCTATATGCAAGCGTTGCATTAGAGTTGAAGAGAATTGGGGGCAAAGCTCCAACCGATGGTACATCTCCAAATGCAGAAAAAGTAGCATCAAACAGTGTTAGATGCAGTGCTGTGGGGACAGGGTCACCACTAGTTTCCCCCTTATCCCAAGGGTTGGCAAAATCGGGGGTAATGATAATAATGAGTTTTCATATTTTACATTTAATGTGCATAATTTTTGGTTTGATTAGACTAACTTTTTTTTAACTGATACATGTCTGTTGTACACTACACAAAAGAGGATAATGGAGGAATTTGTTCACGAAAGTGATCCTTCACCTTTGAGGTTGAATTTGGAAAAGGATACGGGTATAGGAATTGAAGTCCAAACCAATCCTAACCCACCTGTGCCTCCGACTGATATGGTAAGGCCACTGTTAGTTTTGTGAAAGTAATGTATTCGTTTTGTATGTAATCTATGTAACTTTAGTAAATTCAAATGTGGGCACAGAATAAACTGCGAAAATGTAAGTTGGCTTTAGGGTCTATTGACCGAGTAGTAGCACAAGGGACTATATTTGAGACTGGGGGAGCCAACCTTATGCATGGCTGCGTATTGGATATATATATATATATATATACACACACACACACACACCACATAAGTTTAATTATATGCAAACAAGTCCAATTCAAATAAAATATACAAAAACTTAGTGCTATTTAAATTTTACCACTTCACTCCTCGGGATTACTAGATTCCTAGGCCATGCAACGAAGCCTCCAACAGCTTGTCTAAGAAACTTGGCATCTTTAGTAGGGATTGGCAGCAGCTCACTCGCATACTCAGGCGCCGCCAAATAGTCGACTGACACCCGTACATTGGCTTCACCCTATATATATATATATATATATATATATATATATTCACACACACACACACGTGTTTGCAATTACTTATTTGTATGAAATGAAGGTACCATCCAAAAAAGGGAAAGGGAAAGCACCATCCAAGAAAGAGAATATAAAGGCACCATCCAAAGTAGATGTTGTGGCTGCAAATTTTGAGTCCCTAGTGAGTTCTGCAACAAAGAATTCCCACGCCAAGGCTGTATATATTGTGGTGGATGACTAGGTCTTTCGAACTGACAATCCAGACTTTGAGCCAATAGTTGAAGTTTCATTATTTAGAGATCAGTTGATGGAAGTCATCAAATGTAAAGAAATAGGAGCCGATGTGATTTTGCTTTATATGTGGTCTGTAAAACAACTCTTTGTCAACCATTTCACTTGTATTTATATTGGTTTGATTGATCAAAATATAACTAATGCTATTTGTGTGTTATATGTATTTCTATTAGCTTTCTTTATAACAAGGCCAAGGAGTTAGGAGTTGAAGGTAAAATACAATTTGTTTTACCCGCTGGAGCAAGAGGGCATCAAGAAGAGGATAATTCAAATGTGTTATTTGAATATATAGAATCCGTACAGCAAGGCCAGATCTTTTTGTATCCATACAACACTGGGTAGGCTACACATATATGTTTGTTGACTAGTTGAAATCACATTCTCTTTTATTTACTTTCACCATAAAAATAATTTGTTAACCGTCTTATAGGTTTCACTGGGTGTTGGTGGTAGTGGACCCATGGATGCGACATGCTCTATACTTCGATCCAATGGGCAATGACATTGATGAAAATGTTATTGAAATTTTTAAGTAGTGAGAACTATTATCAATTTCCCCAAGCTAATGAAGAATTTTAATTAAAATGTCAAAATTTTCAGTTTTTAATTAACGGGTTGTGTTATGCAGTGCCTGTAAGAAGTTGGATCTCAGCGGTAAATTTTCAGAAAGCAAAAGGCCAGCTAGAACTAATAAAGCAATGGTACTTTATCTTATCAAATCATTTGCGTTTTTTAATGTCTAGCTAGTATATATATAAATTTATAATTCCTAGCTAATACTGGATTATGTATGCAGTGCCCAAGACAAAGCGGATCGGTTGAGTGTGGGTATTACGTTTTGAGATACATGAGAGATATTGTTCACTCGCATGATACCTGTCCAGCACAATTGGTGAGATAGAATTTACATGGTCACTTTTTAGAATTCAATATATAATTTAATATCATATTCTATTCATATTTCGCATTCTGTTGCAGTTTGATAGTTATGAAACCTATGGGAGATCTCTTATAGATGAAGTGCGAGTAGAATTCATGAACTTCATCCGAGATCATATGTGAGCTGCCATACATGGATTTTTTGGCATTTTAGAAAGTGAATGAAGACTTTTTTGGATGGCCATGAACAAACAAAGGTATATAACCTCATCTCCGATCCTTTGTTATTAATTTTATAGATATATATATATAATGGAGTGTTGTTGGAATGGATTTGCTAGGATCGCTGAATATTTTGTAGTTTTCGGGGGAGGAGGTTGGACGGAGACCCACTTGGGTTTGTTTGTTTTATGTTTTCTTGTTTTCTTGTTTTATAGTGAAGCAACCTTGGGAAGTGTCTGATATATATCTTTGGTAGATATATGCTTGGATTCCAATGCCATCTTTGTTTCAATAAAAAAGTCATCTACTAGACAAGAATTGCATACAGCAGTGGCTCATTTTCTTATCTATTTCTGTCTATGAGTCTTGTTGAACAGTTTGTCAGTGATAAATGGGTAGAAGTCTACAATATTATAATTTTAACTCTCTTGGTTGCACTCTTTTGAGCTCTCCTCATCCCCTTAGTTCTTCCATTTCCAAACTGAATGTGCCTCTTAAGTTTAATATAGGAACAGATTTACAAACTGAATGTGCATTCCAGGGGATGAATTTTCATTCTTAAAATGTTATTGAACTGCCCAAATAAAACACTCAAAATTCTCAAGTTCATATAGATCATCATATCAAAAGGAATCATAGGTGTGTTGTCAAATTCACTTTGACCAAAACATGCATCACAATCTGTGTGTTCTTCCTAGGATCTCTGCCTCTGAAACACCCCCTCTGCTAGAAACACTTCATACAACCCCTGTTTACTATCCTTAAAATGTGGGACTTTAGGGAATAAAAGAAAGAGCCTTTTGCAGTGAGATACCCAAAGTTCAATCGGACCACAAGTAAAAAGGAGGCCTTATTTCCTTCCTAGAGTTTTTAAGCCTTTTCAGAAAAATAGTTTCCTAACTACTCTGTTTTAGCTTTACAGTAAACTGTCCAACCCCATAAAAAAAAATTTTCCAAGGTATAATAGAATTATTGTTTCTTACCTAATCCACCAGCTTTCCATCAAGAGTAAGGCCGTTTGAGGCACAACCCATTGAATTCCAAAGATGGTGAAAATAAAAGCCCACATAATATAAAGTTCCTGGAAATTTCTATTATTTAGTGTGTTTGAGAATTGTTGGGGAACAGAAATTTGAAATCTGGGATATATAACCTAGGAAAACTGCTTGAAATATATACTTCTTTACCACTAATTCTTTGCCTATGTAGTGGCTGTTTTCAATAAAGTAATAAACTTTTTTTTTTTTGTTTGGATATTGAATGATATCCTTAAACTTATCATAGGCAATAAAGTTTATAAAGTAATAAACTTATAAAGTAATAAACTGATTATTTGCCTATGTAGTGCTTGTCAATAAAGTAATAAACTTATTCTTTGC